>CAKALU010067163.1:51977-65841 GCA_916700995.1 Hozukius guyotensis
GTAGTGACCTGTCAATTACAAGGTAGCCACACCATAAACATCCCCTGCTTTATGGTCTATTTGACTCTAAATGGGACCATCATTTACTAAATGAACATCATGCTGTATTGAGGAAGACGATGTTTACGATGTTTACTGAGGTAATAAATCAAGTGAGAAGTAGGCTCATTTTCCCATAGACTTCTATACAATCAGACTTCTTTTAGCAACCAGAGGAGTCGCCCACTGCTGGCTGTTAGAAAGAATGAAGGTTTAAGGCACTTCAGCATTGGCTTCACTTTTCAGACCAGGCGGAAGTCAGAAAATCACCATCGCCAGTATAGGATTCATCTTAATTTTATAGCAATTCTTCCAGTAGTTGTTGAAATGTTTTGCTTTGGACGGACAGACAGACATCAGCCTCTGAAGAGTCACCCTGCTGCTGTGACGAAAAACAGGACAGAAGAAGAAGAAGAAGAGTTTTATTGTCTGTAATCAGACTGGAATCTGCTTAATTGGAGACAAACACTGAAGTTCTGTCTGCACTGACCACTAACACTGTTCGTGTGAACATGAGTTAATGTTAATAGAAGCACAAGACTGAAATAAAATAATCAGATTCCAGACAGCAGAGAGAAGAAAGGAGAAAGAGGAGGAAGAGACGAGTGGGTGAAGGAGGAAGAAGATCCAGTAAATACAGATGAAGAGATGGAGACGATATGAGGAGAGAGTGAGAAAGTGGAGAGCTGGAGGTGACGGAGGAGAGAGGTGACCTCTCTGAGTATCGATCAGAGCGTCTCAGTCATCAATAACCTGATAGAGATCTGATAGGAGGCTGTCTGGACACACATTCATGAAGCTGTGTGTGGTAATGAAGCCTCAGTGTGACTCACGGTGCTTCTTCAGATAAAACAGGACATCTTCATTCAGTGTTTAAAGCAGATGACGTCACGTCTTCTTCACGCATTTCCAGCACACATCTACAACAAACAACGGGATGCACCATGTGTTACCGACTGATTAATGAGAAAATGTACTGATGTGCAGATTCTTCTCATAGTAGCTGCGAATATTCAGACCCGTAACTCGGACCGTACTCGTAACCATCTCCAGTTTCATTCCACACTCCAGGCCAGTTGCTGGCAGATGCATCGATTTATATTCCTACGATCCAACTACATCAATAGGTACTTGGCAAGTTGTCCTTAACGGGGGACGTATATCGATCGAAAATGGATTTGCAAGGTAAAAAAACCCTAGAGTTTTTAGTCACGTAACTTCCTACTTCATTTGAGTCTATGCGGAGGTAGAAGGAAGTTACCGCTTTTATCGTTGTAGTCTGAGTGACGTGACGTCATATCCGTTCCGTATCCTTCAACCAAAGCAAACCGCTGCGAGCCGAAACAAAAAAGTAGAAAACGGCAGAGGGTCTGCGTGGATACGACCTGCATCCTCACATGTTAAATCCAAAGTGGTAAACACTACACATCCAGTAAAGTATGGAAACACTTTGGGTTTCACACATTGACAGGAAAAGCAGAGCTAGACATCTCGGCTAAGGCTGCATGCTAACTCTGTCATGCACAGGAAACGTTGTCGTATCCCGGTAACGTATGGTCAAGCCAGCCGTCACTCTCATCTCCGTGGTCAAATGGGTCGACGCTACAACTGTAGAGCCCCCATATACTGACATTTATGTAAAATTCATTCAAACGTCACTGAGCTCTGCAGGTGTGTGTGTGTGTGGGGGAGAGTACTAGCTTCCAGAACTGGACCTGTGCAGAACTTTGAACCCATCAGGTAATGACTGCTGTTCCTGCTGCACCTCAGATCTAAAACAGACAGTCAGAGTCAGAGATTGAAGAGCTGCTGCTGATATACGAATCGTTGCTCTGCAGGAAACACAAAGAAGTCCTCGTCGTCTGTCTCTTCGTAAGCTTCGTGAGCACTGATGAGGTTTCCCAGGAGTCGTTTCTGACAACGAGACCTGTTGGCTTCAAACCACACAGCTGCTAATTACTGCGTCACACACACACACACTTACACACACACTTACACACACACACTGAACAGTGGCATGATGGAATGAAATAACACGACAGGCAAAACATAATTAGACTCCGTTAAAGAATGGATCTGTGGTTTAGGCTGACGTGTGTGTGTTTTGACACTATTGAAGTCAATTAGAGAGGGTAGATCTGTGGTTTGGCTGTGTCACAGGTTTATACAGACCGTTATTACAGTCGTTTCTTCTCCACTATTATTTTTTTTTTAATGTGACAGTTGACAGCAGAGAGAGCTGAAGCACCAGGACTCTGCTCTCACTTTCACTTACATAAACAAAAGATTTTCTTTATTTCCAGTTAACGGAGGTTTCAGGAAATAAGACGATTGTGTTTTAAAGGGTTAGTTCACCCGAACTTTTACCGATCCCGTGTTGGCTTGTAAACGGGTAAAGTGAGATGTGTTAGTTTGTAATTTCTGTACTGAGGTGTGTATGTTTTGAGATATTCTGTAGCTCTTAACAGAGTTGGATCGATTTCCGGTTTGTCCGGTCCGGTGTACGAGATTTCACCGGTGTGATTTTATTAGGGCTGTCAATCAATTCAAATATTTTCATTTTCAACAGCTGTCAGTGTGCTGACTTGACTATGACTTATCCCAAACTGCATGTGATTATCATAAAGTGGGCATGTCTGTAAAGGGGACACTCGTGGGTACCCATAGAACCCATTTTCATTCACATATCTTGAGGTCAGAGGTCAAAGGACCCCTTTGAAAATGGCCATGACAGTTTTTCATCGCCAAGATTTAGCGTAAGTTTGGAGCGTTATTTAACCTCTTTCGCAAAAAAACAGTATGACAGGGTTGGTGCCAGTGGATTCCTTAGGTTTTCTAGTTTCATATGATACCAGTATCTTCATTCTAGCTTTAAAACTGAGCCGCTACAACCTAAAGATCACATTTAGAAACACACAGTATATGCATCTCCATTATCCAAAAGAAATCAAATCTGTTTTCAGTAATAAAACACTACAAGGTGTTTTTGCTTGTAGTAAGTAAAATAAATCAGCCAATGGAACAAGTGAAAACTCGCTTGGTTAGATTTCTTTTAATAAGATTTAATATTTAGGCCTTTCAAGATAAAAAGAGATCTTATTTTCACGGACCGCTTCACAGCTGAGAGAAGTGAAGATTACGTTTACGTCGTGGGGAGACGGATTCATTTACACCTTTTCAACGTCTGGACAGAATGTGTCTCAAACCTCCTCTGGAGATTTGTCTCTGTCTTTAATGCTTCTTCTTCGACGCATTTACAGTTTTGTTTTTTTTAGATCGGAACATGAAGTGAGTCAGTGTTGTTGTCATATTACAGCTTTTTCATCCGTTGTCAGGGTAATGTGTCTATAGTCTTCATGGTTCTGCAGATTATATGAAGTAAATGCAAATGTGTTAAAGGAACTTTTAGTCCTTCGTAAACTAAACTTAAGAACCAAATCAGCAACTTAAAATCCCTCTGATGCTCTCCTCTTTGTGTTTTCTCCAAATCAGAGGAGAAACTATGAGGATGAGATCAATTTTATCATACAACAACCCTTTTAAGACTTATTACACCCTGTATTAACATTGCATTGGATGTGTCCATATGCTGGCTGATGGTGAAGGGAAGAGATGCTGCAGCCTGGGCCCTATCACTGTAGATCTGAATTCTTTGCTCAAGTTAAAAATTTTATTAGAAACAGCTTGGACTCAAAGTTTTGGTTGAGTACAGTAACACGAAAGTTTTGAGTACACCAGACACAAAATAATTGTGTCACATGACCCTTGTCTACATGGAAATTTAGTCAGTTCAACAGAACTTTTTTAATCACACAACTAAATTATTTTTGTTTTTGAACATATACTGTAATTACATGTCATATTAACAGAGAATATATGTTGTATATTCTCTGTTAATACAACATAAAATGACCAGGTTGCTTTTTGTGTTTATTAAACACAAACAAAATAGTGTGTCATAACTTAGTCATTTTATGTAAAAACAACAATTGTATAAATCAGATTAACATAATTTATTTCATTATTCCGCTAAATCCCAATTTGCTCACTCTACTCAAATATTTATTGGGAACAACTTACACACAAAACTTTCAGTTCAGGTACGGGAAAGTTCTGAGTACACCTGACACAAAATAAATGTGTCAGACGACCCTCGTTGGACCGGAGATTTCTATCAGTTTAACACAATATTTTCCATCAAATGTTAAAATAATAACTAATAAATAAATAATTAATAACATATAATTCTATGTCATATTAAGTGGAATATTTAGTATACACAACAAAAAGTTATTCCGTTGATAAATGTATGTATTAATAGTTTTGCAAACACAATCACAATGATGTGACTAAACTAAATTATTTTGAGTACAATTAACTAATACGTATTAAAGTCTTATAGTCAACATAACATTGAATTATTAATTTTCAAACAGTATTTTTTCGTGCAATTAACAAAAATCTTTTAAAATATGTGACACATTTGTAATTAAATTAAATTAGATTAAATTAAAAATGATCCGAGGTTTCTGGAAAGTGACGTTTAATTCCTAAATTTGAGTTCCAGGAACTGTTTGGTTGAAGAGCTAATCGTCTGCCGTACCAGTAAACATAAATATGTGTCTTATTGGAAACAGCATTTATTAAGAGAATTTAATAAAAACAGTGATTAATGCTAACTAATACTACCTGGAGGATAAAAACATGATGGAGCTGTATGATATTTATCTCTGCAGGTGGACTATTTTCCCAAAATGTGTTTCCAGAATTCCAACTGAATGTTCATTACGGAGATGATCCAGAGTTTAGTTTGCCGGTAATCGACCGTCCTGAAGGCAAAACTGATTGAAAACAGAATCAGCTGACAGTAGAAATGTGTTTCAGATGAACCAGGAGATTTTTATATGCAGCACTAATGACTTTGTGTGTTTTTATTGACTGCTTAAATGATCCTCTTTGTTTGCTCATCAGAGGTTTTCATGTAAAACCTGCAGAGCCCAAATGTCTGAGAGCTTGTTGTAACTGAGTGAGTGTTGACACTTGAGCAGCTGGATTTATCCCTATGTTATCTACCTTCTGTGTGTATATGTGTGTGTGTGTGTGTGTGTGTGTGTGTGTGTGTGTGTGTGTGTGTGTGCGTGTGTGCGTGTGTGCGTGTGTGCGCGTGTGCGCGTGTGTGTGTGTGTGACTTGAGTATTTTAAGAGTATAATTGGTCGTCCTTGTTTTAATCTCATCAGTTTTGTTTCAACGTCTTAACGTGAAGTTCAGGAGTTGGGAGACTTTAAACTGTACGACAACAGTGTGTGTGTGTGTGTGTGTGTGTGTGTGTAGTCGTGATGGCAGTCGGTGTGTCCATCAGCTACAGATATGACCTGTCACTCAACAATGTCGCCGTGACAACACACCCTGCCATCGGAGGAGATGAAGAGAATACAGGCGCAGGGTGATGGATGCTTCCTGTCAACCCTCTGACCTCCTGGTGAGGAAGAGGAGGAGTGAGAGGGAGAAGAATGAGAGGAGGAGAGCATTGAGAGGAGGAGGTGATGGCCATTAATTAACATTAGTTAATTAGTTAGTAAGTTCGTTAGTTGAAGGAGAACACAGGTAACATTAGGCCGATAATGTCTCTGGTGTTTTCATTCCGTCCTGACGGAACCTGCCAAAATAAAAAATAAATGAATAAATAAATTAAGAATATACGGAAGAAGGAACCTGCAAAAAATAAAATAAATGAATGAATAAATAACTTGATAAATAAATATGTCATTAAATGCAGCAAAATAATATTAAAAATAAAAGTGGCCTTTAATTAATTGATAAAATGGGACATAAATTGATATTTCTGTTTTAATTTGCTTCTTTATTTATTTGTCTTTGCATTAATTCCGTTATTTATTTACTCTTCTGTTTAATTTTCCCTTTTATTTATTTATGTATTTATTTTAATTAATTTTTAAATTCATTTATTTTTATTTTTATTTATTCATTTATTTTTTATTTATATCATATTTATTTTTAAACGTATATATTTATGCCTTTATGTCTTTATTTATGCACGATTTTCCCTTTGCATTTCACCCCTTATTTATTTCCCCAAACTTATTTATTTCTGTATTCTTTTCTTTACACATCTCTTTTTTATGTTTCTTGCATGCATTTTTACCTCACTTTGCAAATGAGTTGGCCGTCACTCAACGTCATGTGTCACATTTTATATATTAATTAATAGCTACATTTATTTTTAATATTATTTTTGCTACATTAAGTGACATTTACATATTTATCGAGTCATTTATTTATTTATTTTTGCACTTATTTTTATTTTATTTATTTTTAAATGTATGCATTTATTTATTTATGCACGATTTTCCCCTAACCCTAACCCTACCCTTATTTCCTCAAACTTATTTATGTCTGTATTCTTTTCTTTATACATTTCTTTATGCATTTCTGACTCATAATGCGAATGAGGGGGCCATTAATTAATTAATTAATTAATTAAAAATGCAATAATTAATTCCTGACAATGACTGATATATTTGACTTCAGGACATCTCTGACTACATACATACTGAAAACCAACCATTTTTACTGTATTCATTTAGATATTTCCAAAGTAAAAGTCCCTAGAAGTGTATGATTCAACTTTTTCTCATGGTCTAGTGTTAAAAAAAGTTAACAAAAATCACAATAAATCGTAATATCGAATCACAATACATGTCAAATCGGCACCCAAGTATCGTGATAGTATCGAATCGGTAGAAAGGGGGCCCTAATAGGAAGAGGGGAGATGAACGGAATTAAAGGAGAGGAGTGAAGGGGAGAAGTTAGAGGAGGAGAAATTGTAGGAAAGGAACGAGGAGGGGAAGATGGAGAGAGAGAGGAAGAGAAATGTTTCTACCTCAGAGGTATCGATAAACCATTAGAGAATCACACTCTGCACTTAACTTCACTCTCCAACTCTCATTACTTTGAATGTGTGTGTGTGTGTGTGTGTGTGTGTTTGTTGTAGTGTGTGTTGTAGTGTGTGTGTGTGTTGTAGTGTGTGGGTACATCGGTGTCTGACAGTGTGGGAGCAGACGGTCCTGCTGTGAGGAGCTAGCCTTTGGGCTAATTAACCACTCACTATGAATTTATTTAAACACACGGTGGACCCCTCGTTGTTGCCATGGTTACCAACATACATCCCCGCTCTCTCTCTCTCTTCACGTTGCTGTCGGCCCCCGAGAGGACGGACGTCTCTGACCACACACATACGCACACACACAGTTTCCTGTTTTAGCTACAGTGGCGGTACGGTCCGGAGCCTGTGGGCTGTTGCTTAGTAACAGCTGATTTGGAGCCAGCTGATGTCGGCAGTGTTGCTCCTTTTTTGTTTTTCAAGTTGCCGGTAACTTTGGAGAGCAAAGTTTGAAAGTACACACACATATACACACACACACACACACACACACACACACACACACACACTCAGAGGGCTGTACAGTGAACTTCTGTAGGATCATTGTTGCTGGAAGTTTTTGGAGCACCAACATAAAACCCTGAGGAGCCGAAGAAAAACTTGGATTATAATATTTATGCGCTCGGTCAAAGGTTGGAGCTGCAGTACAGTAATATCTGCAGCCATTAAAACCCTCAGAGCTCCATCGCTGCATTCAAATGTGAACATGATGCACATATTTTTACATTCACACCTCCAGAGATCATTATCTCCAGTATCCTCCGCCAATAAACGTCTATAAATCAGCTCAGAAATCACAGAAAAAAAGATGCTTATAACTGAAGAACTTGCCTGAGAATAATTTTTAAGATTTCTTCATTTAATTTATTAATTAATTTAATTGAATTTAGTTATTATTCATAAACATTTCTGTAAATGATCCAGTGTTAGCCAGCTGGATAATTTTCAAATAGAAGATGACAAGACGCCGTAAAGACCGCAACAAAACAATAGGGTTCCTACGCAGGATGGAAAAGTATGGAATTTGATTTTAGTATGGAGAGTATGGAAAAAACATTTTTGTTTCCAGACTGTTGTCCCTATTCTGTTTTTCTAAAATATAAAATTCTGAATTTCTAAAAATAAATTGATCATACAAGCAGCAGAGTGTTTTTCATGGCGTTTGGAGCAGCCAGTGCAGCCAAAATATTTACCTCTGTATGAGAGAGTGCAGGCCAGAGCTTGATGTCGTCGAAAGCAAGGCAAGAAGAAGGCGATGGCGTGCGACTGCATTAGGGCTGCATAATTAATCTCATGTTAATCACGATCACGAGGCTTCCCACAATTAAATGTACATGACCGACTGCGATATTGACATTTAAAATGCTCCGTTCATAGAAAACTCAGACTATGGGAAAGTAGAAATTGGAAAATCTGATTTTAATAAATGTTGTGACTCTTGCATCATCATCATGCAAAAGGTTCAGCAGCCTCTCAGTCTCTTTAAAGTAATACATCTATTAATGCCTGAATTTTGTCCAACAATATTGATAATAAATAAAGTGGAAATCACGTTGAATGAGTGCTGTCAAAGTTAATAACGCGTCAACGCAAATTTGATTAAACGCCACTAATTTCTCTAACGCATTAACTCCACTTGCGATTTTTAGGTTGTATCGGGCTCAGTTTTAAAGCTAGAGTGAAAATACTTATCATAATCAATACTGGAAACTAGAAAACATAATGAATCCATTGGTACTAACCATGTCATACTAGCTTGTCGTGAAGGAGGTTAAATAACGCTCCAAACTTACGCTAAATTTGGGCGAGGGAAAACTGTCATGGCCATTTTCAAAGGGGTCCCTTGACCTCTGACCTCAAGATATGTGAATGAAAATGGGTTCTATGGGTACCCACGAGTCTCCCCTTTACAGACATGCCCACTTTATGATAATCACATGCAGTTTGGGGCAATTCATAGACAAGTCAGCACACTGACACACTGACAGCTGTTGTTGCCTGTTGGGCTTCAGTTTGCCATGTTATGATTTGAGCATATTTCTTATGCTAAATGCAGTACCTGTGAGGGTTTCTTGACAATATCTGTCATTGTTTTGTGTTGTTAATTGATTTCCAATAATAAATATATACATACATTTGCATAAAGCAAGCATATTTGTCCACTCCCATGTTGATAAAGAGTATTAAATACTTGACAAATCTCCTTTTAAGGTACATTTTGAACAGATAAAAAATGTGCCATTAATTTGCGATTAAATATTTTAATTGATTGACAGCCCTACTTTTAATGGATAAATAATGATCATGTTTAAACCTCAAATCTAGAACGTTATTGTTTACTTATACATCCAGATACCTACACACTCCTCCTCCTAAACTGGTCATCCATCCATCCAGTCAGCATCTCTTCTGTCCGTCCCTCCATCCATCAGCTGCTATTTTAACCATCCTGATGCTTTTTCTGCCTCTTTTGTAGAGTTAATGACCCTCTCCCCCTCATTTCCCATGTCTGTCTGCTGCGTGTGTATGTGTGTGTGTGTGTGTGTGTGTGTGTGTTTGTGTGTGTGTGTGTGTGTGTGTGTGTGGTCTGACTGATGGCCATTCTGTGTGTCAGGGCATGACAGGGCCTCTAAAGAGAGGAGGCAAAGTGAAAAGAAAGAGAGCGAGTGAGCCAAGACGGATAGAGAGAGAGGCCATAGAGCATGCTGGGACTGTGTGTGTATGTGTGTGTGTGTGTGTGTGTGTGTGTGTGTGTGTGTGTGTGTGTGGTCTGACTGATGGCCATTCTGTGTGTCAGGGCATGACAGGGCCTCTAAAGAGAGGAGGCAAAGTGAAAAGAAAGAGAGCGAGTGAGCCAAGACGGATAGAGAGAGAGGCCATAGAGCATGCTGGGACTGTGTGTGTATGTGTGTGTGTGTGTGTGTGTGTGTGTGTGTGTGTGTGTGTCACAGTGTGTTGATGTGTGTGTGTGTCACTGTGGGTTGGGGGGTTGTAGAAAGGGTCAGTCTAATTTGCAGCTCATTGAATAGAAACAAGCTTCCTCTGACGGGCGGGTTGGGGGGGTCGTCAGTGTGTTGGTGGGTTTGTGTGTGCGTTAGGGGTGGGAAAAAAAATCAATTCACCTATGTATCGCGATTTCTTTTTTGTTACGATTTTGAAATAGATTTTTTTAATGCCAGAATCAATGTATTTACTTCATTTGAGTCTATGCGGAGGTAGAAGGAAGCTACCGCTTTTATTGTTGTAGTCTGAGTAATGTCACGTCATATCCGTTCCGTATCTGTCAACCAAACAAACCGCAGCGAGCCAAAACGAGAAAGTAGAAAACAGCGGAGGGTCTGTGTGGATACGACCTGCACCCTCACATGTTAAATCCAAAGTGGTAAACACTACACATCCAGTAAAGTATGGAAACACTTTGGGTATCACACATTGCAGGAAAAGCAGAGCTAGACATCACGGCTAAAGCTGCATGCTAACTCTGTCATGGACAGGAAACATTACCGTATTGCGGTAACGTGCGGTCAAGCCGGCCGTCACTCTCATCTCCGTGGTCAAATGGGCCGACTCTACAACTGTAGAGCACCCATATACTGACATTTATGTTAAATGCATTCAAACGGCCCCGATGGAGCTGACCATGGATGTATAAAGAGAACGGAGCTGACGGGAGAGCTAGCGACGCCCGTAGAGTCAATATAACTGTGTGAAGACAAATAAAAGCATCACATCATCGTAGACGGCTGCACTCTATTTTTCCCCTCAATGACTCATTAGACTCAGAATAGAACACACAGACGAAGGAGAGAAAATAGAAAGGTGTGATGGAAACAGCTGAATGTTTTATCAGGTTTCTGTAAAGTGTCGACTAAAGTTTAAAGCGCACAACAGAATGTGAATCTCTGTGATTGGATGTCTGTTAGTGAAATGCACCATGGGAGTCGTAGTTGACTTTATGTCCACAGGCTCGACTTTTTATCTAAGAAGCAGATATCTGGACTCTTTAAATTGAACATTTGTCCGAATCAAAAGTTCAGTCAGTGCCTGAAGGTCAGCTCATGATCTCATTGGTCCTCCAGGACTGATGTCATCATGGTGTCAGGGCTTACTGCGCAACGCCTTATGACATCATTTCCTGCAAAACCACAGGAATCTGGGTCTCAAATGACACAGACAACTGCAGTCGCCTCTGTACGGGCCTGTGTGTGTGTGTGTGTGTGTGTGTGTGTGTGTATTGTGTGTGTGTGTGTAGGCTGTGGTCCTCTATTAATCCTGTTCAGTCTGACAGTAAGTGTTGTTCAGGTTGAGAAATGAATTACCCTACAGGGCGGGTAGCACACCCATTCATCACCATCTCACACACACACACACACACACACACACACACACACACACACACACACACACACACACACTGTTCAGATGTCTATCTGCAGTATTTTCCTGTCATTGTGTTGCAGCAGCTCTGCAGCTCTGCAGCACGACGGCTGCTAACCAACACTTTTCATTCTGAGCCGAGACCATAAAACACTCTGGATGAAGCGTTTCTCTCAGTTTTCTGGATGTGAGACCCTGAAACAGACATGAAACACAGCGGCGTGTATCCTATCTACAGGGAACGCATAAAACAACCAATTGTTTTAAAAAGAAATAGTTACTGATTATTAGAGATTAACTGTGCATGCATGCTCATTTTGGCTCCACACAGCATTACACCTCCACAAGTTAGAACTGGGAAATGGCCGGTTCAACCAGTCCACTGACTGTTAACTGTACTGTACTGAGGAAACTACACATTTCCCAGAACACAGACAGCATGCATCATAAATTATCATGGTTACCAGTAGAGAGAAGACTTGCCTTAAGCACAGTCACATTCTTTAGTAATAGCATTTATTCTACTAAACCCAAGTTTTTATATAGTCAAATTACCAAATGCAGGGACGTTCACAGTCATTTCATTAGAACAGCAGGTGATGGCCAAATCATGTTACCTCAACCAAAATCTAATGCCTTAAAAAAGACATTTATGGTGCCATCAATCATTGGAATAGCTGCCCTCTTTACATATGTCAACCCTGCAGCAAATCCTCATTCAGATACCATCTAAGACAGCATTACTGTCTATCATTAGCAGCTGATCGATAGTCCAGTGTTGGTCAAGTATGTACAGTATATGATAAATATGATGTACTGGATTTCGGACCCCAGGAAGACTAGCTGGTGCCATTGGCATCAGCTAATGGGGATCCTTTTAAATAAATGAATAAATAAATAAATAAAAAAACTGACAAGTTAAAGTATAATTGAGAAAATGTTGTTGAGAAAAATTGAGATTCTCCTAATCCGCTCCCCTGGTCGTCCAGCTAAAGGAGCTAACGGACAACGTGTTAAAGCTCAGAATAGAAAGTCAGAATAACACTGTTAAAGGAGTTGAATGTAAACAAACTGAAATGTCTGATGATTTTGGCGACCCCTGTGGACAAAAGCGGTAATGTTTCCACGAGCACCACCACTTTGTTTCGTAAAGATCTGCTGCTGCCAGAGGATACTTACCAACCTTCAGACCTTAAAAAAAGGGAGGATTTCAAAACCAAAGCGGGGGGTTCTGGGGGTTCTCCCTCAGAAAAATTAGAGTTTCAGAGACTTTGTTTTCTGCATTCTGGTGATTTTTAAAAGAGTGAAAATAACCAAATAATAAGTACACTGCAACAGCATTTCTATGTTTAACTTTTCTTTTTACCTTTAACTCCCAGGAAAGAAAACTGAATAATTCGCCCCTCTGGTGTGAACTCGGCGTGTGAATCTCTGGCATAAACTAATATTCATCAGTTTTTATCTATTTATGCTCTTTCTTGATTATTTCTTTCTCTTAGTTCGCTCCATTTCTCTCTCCTTCTCTCACTCACTGAAGGTCCTTTCAGACACAACGTGACAACGCCACCACTGAGCTGTGAAACTCGTTATTTCTAACGGCTAACGCTGCTCCACGACGGCTTTTTGCTGCATCGAGCAAAGCCCGACTTTGGGCGCTGCACGCTGTGGCGAGCGCAGCTTAAACATGAGCTCAAACTGCGCTGTGTCACAAGCATAGATTGCTCTCCTCCGCCGGGAAATGACAGTCGGTGTAGCTCTATTGTCGTCCAAATGGAAACAGTATGTGATTATAGACACTGTTCAGTTCCAGAAATAGGCTGAGATAACGAAAAGGAAAAAAAAAGGGTGAAAATTTGCCATAAATGGGGAGAAATACGGGAGAATTGTGACCCCGGGAGGAAACCGGGAGAGGGCGATGAAAAACGGGAGTCTCACGGGAAAATCAGGAGGGTTGGCAAGTATGTGCCAGAGTACCTTTAGAAAACCTCACATTTTTCTGCCCACTAAGTCCTGGTTCTGGTTCTCCCGTGTCTCCCTTCCCTCCAGCGGGCCCAGTAATACGGCCTCCAGCAGCGTGGTGTCGGTGTTGGCTCCCAGCTGGGACCGGCGGAGCTCTGACTGCAGGTCGAAGGCGGTAGCAAAGCCAGATCTGGGTCTGTCCGCGGTGGGCTGGTCGCTGCTGGAGGCCCCGCTGGAGTCTGAGCTGAAGGAGGTTCTGGTTGTATCTGGGTACCGTAAATAGTTTCATATGATGTCACAGGGAATTGGACCCGATGACAAGCATTTAGAATAAATAGCCAATCTTCTCTCTGATGGTCTCGTTCACTTCTGTAAGTCATATAGAGGCATCAGTATTTCACAACCACTTAAAAACTCCTTTAAATAACGGTTTGTCTGCGTTCACATGTCAGAAATCATAACACAACTGTTACTCCTTCACTGTTTTCAGATTAAACGTTCCCTTTTCCCCGCCAGCGTCTCTAGCT
>CAKALU010067164.1:0-28248 GCA_916700995.1 Hozukius guyotensis
TAATCTCATACTCCACTTTGAGAGCGATAGTATCTGTTAGCAAGTCCCCATTCCACCACGGGTGCCCTGTCTGCTGGTGCGGATTGACAGATCAATAGTCCAAACTGAGAATCGCTGGGGCCCTACCCTTCATTAAGTAGCGGCTGACACCTGGTCGACACTGCGACGTGGAACAGAGGGTTGTTAGCGATGAACATCCCCGACCTTTTCCCCTTCGGGTGGGTTGATGAGGAGGAGTGGGAGGAGGGTTTTCAACCCCCACATGTGCCAGTCACACCGCTGACTGTCAAACAGCCACACAAACTGTGAGAGGCCTCAAGGAAGGAGGGAAGGAACGCATCAACATACTGTGGAGTATGTGAGTTCATGCATGTTTGTGTGTGCACAGGTAGACGAGGGACACATTTCTGCTCACACAATGTGCACACAGCTCCGCGCCATACAACCACTGGTTGTCACGTATCATGGGCGGATTATGAGATATTTTGCAGAGATTATGCAAAAGGCCCCACCACCTCTCATAGGAGCAAAACACACATATATTATAGTTATATACATTTATAGTTGTTTAGCCTCTTTTTGTTGTTTTTTTCTGTCTTTTTTGTAGTTGTTACGCATCTCTATGTGGTTTTGTGTCTCTTTGTAGTCGTTTTGTGTGTCATTATGGTGACTTCGTAGTCATTTTGGTCTGTTTGTAGTGATTTTGTGGTCATTTTGTGTCTCTTTGTGGTAATTTTGTGTCTCTATGTAGTCATTTTGTGTCACTTTGTACTTGTTTTGTGTGTCTTTGTAGTCATTTTGTTTGTCTTTGTAGTCATTTTGTGTCTCTTTGTAGTCGTTTTGTGTCTCTGTGGTCACTTCGTGGTCAATTTGTGTCTGTTTGTAGTCATTTTGTGTCTCTTTGTAGTTGTTTTCTGCGTCTTTGTAGTTGTTTTTTGTGTCTTTGTAGTAATGTTGTGTCTCTTAGTTGTTTTGTGTCTCTTTGTGGTCATTTTGTCTCTTTGTAGTTGTTTTGTGTCATTTTGTAGTCATTTTGTGTCTCTTTGTGGTCATTTTGTGTCTTTGTGGTCATATTAAACATCATTAACTTTAATCCACTTAGTGGCTTTGTGGCCTGTTGCAGAGACATCTTATTAACATTAACACATTGGGCCTCTTCAGACGATATTCAGGCATCAACAGTGACCTTGAGTCAGAAACACCGGAGCAGGTGTGATTTAAAATGTATGTGTGCAGGTAAAAAGTCTATAAACCCCATCATAAGGAACTGATCGTGTAGAGAAATGTTCACCTGAAACGACAAAGCATTGAAAGCAGCTGTCTTGGCTCGGACATTCAGTTATGTCTCACAGCTTCTACACACTGTACTGCATGTGTCTTAGCTGCGAGTGTTTTGAGACGTACTGTACCGTACAAAGAACAGGCCTCACTTGTGTGATCCCAGCATGTCAAAGACTGAGGCAAAGCACCGACTCTCTTCATTGTGCTGTTTGCTATGCCAGCACACGCCTGTTCTGTCTCAAGCAGTGTGGTGTGGTGAGCAGAGAGAGAGAGTGAGTTAGCGATTAATTAAAAATGTGGCAATTCGTCTCAGCTCCGTCGTCTGTGGCTCCCCCACTCAGGGCTCAGAGGTGCTACTTCACTGGCTCTGCTGTTATTAATCTCTTTCTCTTAACTCCGCTCTCCTTCTTCTGGGTGTCCTTGTCTTCCTCCGTCCTGTTCTATCCGGAGGTTTTGGTTCATCATTTCCCTAGGTCACGCAGTTATCACTTCCCGCCACTTGATTTGTGTAATCCCTTTTTCTCATCACCTTCCGCCATCTCGCTTTTCATCCTCAAATCCGTGCTCTCCATGTGACCCTTCTTCTGTCCGCAGCTTAAAGGTCAAAGTCTGCGAGAGATGTACGGACAGTATGACGTCTCCCCGAAGCCCTGTTGCTGTTATAAGTACCGAAACACTGGCTGGTAATCAAGGCAGCAGCCTCAAATCCATTGAGAGAGTTAAATACGTGTGGGTCTGTAGGTCACGCCGCTACTACTCACACATGCCGCGCTCATGAAACATTCATGATTCAGCTTGAGTGGAACGTCATAATGATTGAATAAGTCGAACTCGGCTGCTGCAAAGTATCAGCCCGCCGCACTCGAGTCTGCCATTAATTCAGACAACCACTGTAAGATTGCATTACACTCCCTGGGTTATCGTTACTCAGTGATTAAACAAACAGCCTCAATCACATTTGTAAAAGACGACGTGAATAAAACTTCTCTGGCAGGTAGAAACTTTAAACGACAGCAGAGAGAATTGCTTGCGAAAGACTTGATTTGCCAAATCCAGGAGAAATAATTAGGCGAGATTTGATCAGAAAAGACGGACTTTTACTTTTTTTTTACAAGGCTGCAAATCTTGTGGAGCAACTGCAGTCTTGGCGTGCAAAAGCTTTTCACTTTGCATTGCAGATTTGTTTTGAACCAGAACAGCTTTGGTTGTTGATAACATCTCACTCCCAGTCTTTATCAAGGAGTGCAGAGCTTAAGAAGATACGTTAATCTTATGTATGAGGACAAATAAAGACAAGAAAAGACACTGATTGTATTCATCAAAATCTGGGTTAAATTGTAAAACATCAAATTATCCTTTATGTTACGTGACCACAGAAGCATTTTGGTGATGGGCTGAAGCAGAGTAGATGTGTATCTGACCATCCAGAGGCCTTTCAACATCTGAACCCCAATCTCTCGCCACACTTTTTCTCTTTCATCTGACCTCCATGTTTCCTGTCTCTGTCTGCCTCTCTCTCTCACACATACACACACACACATTCACACATACACACATACACACACATATGTGCACACACCACTTTGCTTCCCTGTGTGAGACTATAGGTCAGCGCTCATAGATCACGCAGTGGGAGAGAGGCAGTAAATGGGTCCAACAGTGCCTGTGAATGGACTAATCAGTCAATGGTAAAAACGCAACAAGGAGGTGTCATTAATTCAGGTCATCAAGAGGAGCCACGTAACGCACACTTGTCCCCGAGGGCAACCCAGAGTCATCACTCACATAATCTGTCATGCACACATCGGCTACAGGGCAACTCCAGATTAACAAAAAAAAGGTGTCGTTTCGAGGGTTAATAGTCGGATTTAATCTGCACATACAGTTAGTTCCTCTTTTGTTTAAATAATGCTTGCATATTTCCAACTAAAGAGACAAACTGCAAACAGACAAATGCATACAACGTACGCGTGCACAAGTGATTGCCACAAGGTCAGGATGACAAATCAACAGTGTGTGTGTGTGTGCAAAGAGTGACACTCTGGAGCAGCTGTGCACGACACACACACTCACTCAAACCTTGCAGACAAGTGCACAACAACATCAAGATGCACAGCGAGACTCCTGCAACCCACCGATGAGTAAATTAACACAGAATGAGACGTGCATGTGATGAGACACACACACACACACACACACACACACACACACACACACACACACACACACACACACACACTTCTTACCGGGCAGGCCGAGGCAGAGCAGGACGCTGTAGTAGATGACAGGCAGTGGTCCCAGAGGGCATCCCTGGGCAAACTCAGAGGGATGCTGCCCCGGGCTCCAATTGCTGCCATTTGGGGAAAAAACAGGGAAGATGTGGCTGTGCTCCATGGCCTCTTCCTCGTCCTCTTCCTCAGCTGTGCTCAGTGTCAAGAAGCCTGGCCACGCGAGCAAACCGCCTGGTCGCCGGTACGGGAGAGAGGGTGCTCTGTCCTTGGGTGCCAATCAGCATGAGTGTGTGCACGCGTGAGGCAACAAGGTTGAGTGTGTGTGTGAGAAGGAGGGACGAATGGAGGAGAGAGTGGAAGGGACAACAGACGGGGGAATGCCAGAGATGATATGTGTTAGTAGGTGATGGAGAGGAAGGCGGCGAGAGGGAGGCGTGAAGAGGTGAGTATGAAGGTAGAAGTGGAGAGGGGGGTGGATGCTGCCTGAGTGTGAGCGAGGGGGAATGAGAGCGAGTCGAGAGCGCGGCGGGAGGAGGAAGAGGAGGAGGAGGAGGAGGAGGAGGAGGAGGAGAGAGGGAGGGAAAGAAGGAAGGAGGGAGGAAGGTAGATGGAGAGCAAGGGCACGCTAGAGAGCAGAAAGTGAGGGAGACGGAGGCGGCAGGTGGGAGGCTGAGGGATGCTCAGAGAGAGAAAGAGGGGGATCCTGTTTGAGGGCAGTGAACACAAAGAGACAAACTGATGAGGATGTGACAGAAAAGATAAACGGAGGGTTAAGTCGAAAAGGATAGAGTATGTTTGCCCTTCATATTGTCAATGTGTCTCTTTATTGCTTCATATTTGGTAACTTGAAGGTCGCTTTTGACCATTCATACACAAATGAGTGCACAAACAGAGTCCAAACACGTACCCACAATCCTATTTGCATATCGTAAACGTTACATATACAGTATAAATACGTGTGTGTGTGTGTGTGTGGGAGTGGGGGTTGGTACTGGCTGCTCAATCTAATTTGCCATGCAGTGTGAACTGTCTGAATCTCCAGCTAAGATGTGCTAATTAGCAGAGACACAAGTATTCCTTCTTAAGAAACACTCCAGTCTCTCCAGGTTTATCAGAGCTGCAACAGATGAATCTGTCCATTTTTCGCAATGCGTCCCTTCTTAAAGTCTGAAAAATGCAATTTCTGATTCTGATTAATGAACTGTTTATTCCCCAAACATTTTCAGCAACAGTACATTGATTTAATGAAGGCAATGTGGCTGAAAACGTTTGGGGAATACAATGCGGGAGAGGAGTTGTGGGACCTGTTTGTTAATTTGCTCTCGATAGTCTACAGAATGAAAAAAAATAATGACACAAAGTAAAGTCTTAAAATTGCTTTTTTAGTCTGTCTAATGGTAAAAAAAAAATCTACTTATGCTAAATTAAGTCCAGTGATGGAGTGTAAATAAGTGCATTTACTCAGATAATGTCATTAAGTTATTTTTGAGGTACTTATATTTTTATTTTTTTCCATTTTATGCTTTACAGATAAATCCAGCGGATGATTTATGTGTTGTACTCTCAAGCACAGCCGTCATTACTGCGGAGGCAGAGAGAAACACATTAACATTGAAGCAGAGATGTCTGAGTTAATCACGGTGTGAAGTCGTCCCCTCCTCCCTCCGACAGATGAAGGTATACCTGCAAGTTATTACTCTGATATCAGTCATTATGACACAGGCTTTGGGACAAAAACATAACACTTCTGTCCGTCCTCCACAGTCTGGATGTGAAAGTGTTTAATACTCGAGCAGCTAATAAAACCAGGAAGGTTTACTGCTTGCTCATGATTTAGCTTACATGTAGCTTACTAAACATAGCTTACTATACTATATAAACACACTCCATGATTTCTTGGATTGTATTCAGAAGAAATGCATTGTTTATTAAAAATCGGAAACACGTCGCCGTCGCTGTCTTGGCTTTTGGCCGTCGCCACGAGAGGATGGAGCTAAGAACAACCAAATAAGATGTTTTCAGGTGACCAAAAAGGTTATAATTAACTTTCATGAACTGAAAACACACTGTGAAAGGGTTAAAGTTCAAAACACGGACAACTTCCAGACCGGACAACGTCGTGGTAGCGACCCGTCAATCACAAGGTAGCCACGCCCTAAAGCATCCCCTGCTTTATGGTCTATTTCACTCTAAATGGGACCATCATTTACTAAATGAACATCATGCTGTATTGAAGAAGACTTGAAACTAGTGATTGAGACCATAAACTCATGTTTACAATGTTTACTGAGGTAATAAATCAAGTGAGAAGTAGGCTCATTTTCTCATAGACTTCTATACAATCAGACTTCTTTTTGCAACCAGAGGAGTCGCCCCCTGCTGGCTATTAGAGAGAATGCAAGTTTGTTTAAGGCACTTCAGCATTGGCTTCACTTTTCAGACCCGGAGTTTGCTTACTGCAAGAGATGTGCGGGGTAGTTGGCGGCTCACCATCGGCCTGCTCTTTGATGGTTCATGGTCGGTATCGTGCCGGCTAGCTGCTCAGAATGCGGGATTTAATAATAATGGAGATTTAGGAAAGTAAAATGGAGCAGAGCCTTGTAATTTTTACCTTTTTTTCCTCAAAGTCTCAGTTTGTTGTTGGAGCAGCGATAGCAGCACAGAAAAGACAGAGATATTATGTTGCAAAGTTTTGTAGATTATTATTATTATTTTATTGCCATTTCATGACTATATTTTCAACATATAACAGGTTCTACAGGATCTCCTGGACAGACTGAAAATTTGCTTCACCTCCACCTGTTACAACATAAAAATGCTGCTCATACATTAATGCAACCATAGTAATAATTGATATTTAATAATTATTAAAAACAAATCTGCATATAGAGTACTTTTACTTTTGATGCTTTATTACATTTTGCTGAAAATATATATATTTTGATTTATCAGTAATTGAATACAGGACTTTTACTTGTAGCATAATGGAGTATTTTTTACTCTGCTGTATTGCTATTTTACCTCCACCATTGATTTATAACCACACCTCATACACCCAACCTACTAAGGTATTTTTCTCAGCTCTCACATTCCTCCCATGAAAACACATTTCTGTGTTCCTCTGCCTTCATCTTTCTCACTACAGGAACTACTGTGAGACAGGATTTAAGAAAAACATCCAAAACATGAAGAATATTGTGTTTTTTATGGATGCATAGTAGTCATTATTCTTACTATCAGTGATTTGCAGACTCCTCCGGGCTTTTAGGGAGCTGCTATATGTGCAGAAAGTATAGACATCAGAGCAGCTTTGGCATGAGTATGAACGATAAAACATCATGTCCATTTAGAGAGCTGTCAGCTGTGTTTCTGCTCTCTCTCTCTGTGCCTCTTCAGCACAATCAAGGCCTATACGCCACGTCTCCACAGATCTGAGGAAACACAACCGCGCTCTGCTCTGCTGTCTGAGCGAGATACAGTATATCATTTAAAAGGTAGCACGTGTGGCTGCGACAAGGACCCGAGGGCAGACGAGATTAAAGAGTTTTACACAAAAGAAAGAGAGAAGAAAAGAAAACTCATGAGTCACAAAGCAGGGGGATCACAAAAGAGGATGAGGACCATCTTAAAACCAGCTTGGAGCTTCAATTATGAGCATCTTAAGCCCTCCTCCGCCCGTCAGATGGAGGGCACCGTATGAAAGGAAGAATTCATTACAGAAACAGTCCAATAATGGCTGACCTGTTTTTTTCCTGAATGCCACTTGAATCAGATGCAGGAAAGTGAAGGAAAAGTGTGAAGGAGTGAGGGTATAGGTGAGGAATCACGTGCTCTTAATTCTTTTCTCCAACATGTGAACAAATGAGCTGCTGGGGGGAACGCAGGGAGGGGAGCACCACGATTAAGTGTTAAATAAAATATGGCCAGCTGACGTGAATTGATCACGGAGAAATGTGGGACAGGGGAAGGTGATTCTTCAAGAGTAGCTAGCGTAGCTGTGAAAGACCCCCACAGGGTTAGTGCGTGCCTGCTCTCCAGTACTTAATACAACATCATCATTGGTCCTTGTCACGCAAACTCGATTACACGCAATCTTCTGGCGCTTTGATATCGGCGTGATTGTGTTGTGTGCGGGTTGTTGGATTCAACACAGGACAACAGACGCTGTACATGTGTTCATGTGCAACTATAATGTGGTGACACTCTGCAAACCAAACCAGGGCAGGTGATGGTTGTTATGTAAGCCTATTGTTGGCTATGTAGTGTGGTCATACTACCACCTGACCTCATTACCTCCTGCAGTAATATAGCTTTCTGTATGTGTATGAGGTTAGTGGTAGGAAAGGTCTGTGCTGGTCATTAGAGCGTCTGTGTGTGTGTGTGTGTTATTAACGCATTACATCATCATTACGCACATTGTCTGGGGGCCTCACACCATCACCCAACTGAACAATCACATGCGGACGTGCACAAACGTGCAAAACCAAACTCGTGTTATTGGCTCAAACGCAACAAAAATGTTCCTCGTGTTGACATTTATAGTAACTAAGCAGCACAAAGCTGATCTATGTGGCTTTGAAACTACTTTGGTATATGGTGTGTGATGTTCGCGTATGAGAGTCGCTGAATATCTGGAACTCTGTAAAAATGGCAACAAGACCACCCCGTTTCGACTGTTATCAGGCCATTAATTAGGCCATCGTTATCAGTCGCTATTAGCACCATAGATGTGGGTCAGTAGGAGTCTGCTACACCTACTGCTTTGTAAAAGGGAACTTAAAAGCAACACGTTGTAAAACTGAATGTAATGTTACATTTTAAACGCAAACAAAAAGGTTTCTTTAAGTTTAGGCAACAGAACTACAACTGTTTAAATATACGAACAAAAAGACAACTATACGTTGTTGGTTTCACATGGGCGCCAACCTCTACCCTATATGGAGTTTCACGCTGTCTATACTACAGCGCCTGACTTCTGCTCCTGTCATAATTACTGCGGTCGCTAGAGGTCGCTGTCGTGTTCTTTTATACTTTCTCTCGGTGATCTACCATGTCAATAGATGATAAAACATCAGTGGGTGTAGTAGGTAACTGACTCACATGTATGGGGCTTATGGTACATGTCCACATGGGCGTTTTTTTATCGCGAGGGATCGCCTCGCTTCCCAGCATTGGACGCTTGATGGGCTGCCACTAGACACAACACACTCGGCACCTGATTGGACGAACGCTTTCCCTCGTGGGCTGCTGCTCCCAGCTTTCAAACCGGAACCAACATGGCGGCTCGTTTGGAAACTTTCGTCTCAGATTTAACGAAAATAGTTCACCAAAATGTGTTTCTGAAAACATTTTATGCGAGAAATAAGCCACGCAGTTGTTAAATCTGTCTTTATTCTGGATCGACAAGGCTTAGTTTAAAAGTTTCTCGGGAGTTTCCAGAGGCGGCAAGTCCCGTCGAATGCCCGTGATTTCCATAAAGTAGCCTAGACCTCAACTTTATGCAAATGAGGAGCGGGCTGCGTGACGGTCAGTCTCTCGAATCGCGCCGCCACGCTACCAGAATGCATTACACGGCATGTAAATGTTTAGAAAACTGAGGTATGATTATTATTGTGTATGTAACATTTGAAATTGTATTTTTGTTTTTGTAGCCTAAACCTAGTCGTCAAAGGGTTGCTTATTATGTAAAAGGGGTTTTCGGTCAATATTTTTTAGTTTTCCCTTTAATTTAATGCCTTATTGTTATTTATTTATTCTGATACATACAGTATCTTGATATAATGAGGACCAAAATAAATTACTACTACTACAACTAGGCTAATTAGAGCAAAACATAAAGTACAGCTGAGGCTGATGTCATTAGTTTGGGTATTTGGCCATAAATTTGACCTGATGGTGGCGCTAGATGAAAAGCCAAAGGGATCAACAGAGTTATCACAATTCATCATCTGAGCACCAAGAATGTCTGTACAAAATTTCATAGCAATCCATCCAATAGTTGTTGAGATATTTCAGTCTGGACCAGTAGTAGTCTGACCAAACAACGGACATTACCATGCTGCTAATGTGGCTAACAAGTAAAGAAAGAAGTGATGAAAAGCAGCAGGAGGTAATGAGATGCGAGGAGAATAATCGAGATTCCAGGATGCAGGGAGTCCCGGGGATTTCGTCTCCAGCCTGTTACATCATTCAGAAAGTTGTCAGGTAGCGGGTGACATTAATAATACATGCCTTGTGATGGCTGTTTGTTTAGCGTGCCTGTAAAATTGGAACCCGGATTTGAAGAGGTATGGGTCAGCGAGGTCACACGTGAGCGCCGCGCTGCTCTTTCTTTCCTGCCTCCCTCCAATTTAGAGCCAGTACTCAAAGAATAATGAGAGGAGTGGGAAGAAATAGGAGCAAGAGAGAAGGAGAGAGACAATACAAGAGGAGGATGTTGAATAAAACATAACTGAGAGAAAAAGATGGATGGACTATTGGAGGAGCTTTCCACTTCCAGTGCATGCAAACAGAGTAAATGTTGCACATGTATGAAGACGTGTGCTCAATAACAACAACATCGGATTTCACCTCAGACCACAATCACAAGGGAAATTACCACTTAATCATTTACACTTCTATAGCTGCAGCTCTGCGTGTCAGGGCTGGCTCTCCATCCGCTCTCCCCACCCCTGGGTGAGTCTCCCTGGACCGGGCAGTCCTGCTCCTGCCCCTGTCCAGCACCGGGGACCAGCTGGTCCGAGCAGGTTCTTTATAATACCTCCGTTATTAGACTTGGGGAAATGGAGACATTTAACACGGATGCAGCTGAGACTAAAGCCCCACGGCCCTGTCTGCAAATTACATTGCTCTCACAAACAATCCCATTGAAAAAAGGCCACTGAGGAGGGACTTTGGGTTTGGAAAGCGGTGCCTTGATGGCCTAGTTTCTGCAGCCCTCATCATTTGTGTGTTTGATCACCAAGAATCGCTAATCACAAAGTTTGACATTAAATATGCAACAACTCTAAATACTGACTCGTAACTCCTTTTTATAAATCTTCTCGCTTTTATAGTCGATATGAGACTCTTCTTCATTGTGCCAAAAACTTCTCATCCTCTCTGCCCTCAGTTTCTCAACAGTTTCCATCTAATCCTCATTCTTGTCTGCTTTAGCTGATTTGTGTAGAGCCCCAATCTGGTCGCTGGCTGTTTGCAGTTGTCTAGACTTGAGTGTGTTTGTTTGCATTTAAGATTAAGCTATTGATCACAGCGGATAGCATCCCATTTTGTTTGATCAAGTGTGCACATCAGAGGAGTTCCTGATTGTGATCACACTGCTGAGGAATTTAGCACTGGTTTTCCAGCCAAATATGCGTATATTTCTGCACAAACACATGCTAAACCAAAGCTAAAGATTACGAAGCAGCTTCCAAACTAATAGCCTACTCCTCAGCACAGTTTATGGCCTCTATGTGGGTGAAGTCATGAGCATTTCAACCAAAGTTTTTCAATACAGATGACCGAGGGTTTTCAGATGTCCGAAGAGGTGAAAGTATCCATATTTCACAAGAAAAAAGCAAAAACGTCTAAAAAATAATTCCTGTAATCACTTGGTGACCCCTCAGATTAATCTTGGGATCCCTTCGTCGGTCTGACCCCACAGCTCATTCCCAGGGCGTCAAATACCGACGCTTTGTCACGGCCGTCGTCGTTAGATACCAACGCACAAGACACCCTTTAGCGTCGGTATGAGACGCAGCAGGCTTTCCATTAACTACAAAGTAAACCCCTCCGCGTCAATATTAAACGCTCTGGGAAAGTGTTGTGGTGACGTAGTTTAAAGAGCGAAAGAGACACACATTGCAGGTGGGAGGGGAGGTGGTTGGGTCCAACAAACACAAGGCTTTCATCCAGGAGACTGCTGTTCATGTCCTGTGCATTACGTTTAATATATATATATATATATATAAAGAATAAATGCGAAAATAAATTAATTAACATATAAATACACAAATAAATAAAAGGGAAAATTAAACAGAAGAGTAGATAAATAATGAAATTAAAGCATCAGTTGGCAATGATTATATTTATCAGATTACCTGTCTCATGTATAGGTACCGTTTTATAAAATAACTTTTTTTAATCATATTTATATATATATATATATATATATATATATAAAGAATAAATGCAAAAATAAATAAATAAAATTAAAAGTTAATAAAAATAAACACATATATAGATAAAAGGGAAAATTAAACAGAAGAGTAAATAAATAAGAGAATTACTAAAATGATAAATAAATTAATTAATTAAAGAAGCAAATTAAAACAGAAATATCAGTTTATGTCAAATGTTATCAATTAATTAATAGCTATATTAATTTTTTATATTATTTTGTCACATGCTTTGACATATTTATTTATTCATCGATTAATTAATTAATTTATTTATTTATTTTTAATATTATTTTTTGCTATACATAATGACTTATTTATTTATCAAGTAATTTATTTATCTATTAATTTATTTTTTTATATTATTTTTGCTATACATAATGACTTATTTATTTATCGAGTAATTTATTTATTTATTTCTCAACATCCTGTCCTGCACAGAGACAGTCAGCTCTGTGTTGCAGCTCCCTCTAGTGGCTCCTCTCTGTCATCACACACAGGCAGACAAACAGTGAGCAGCCTCGGATGTGGTCATCATCATCATCCTTTATTATTCTGGATCGATAGGCCCGATCAAGAGACAGCATCTTTGGCCGGATCCGTGCAGGAGGCTGCAGGCAGAGAGAGACCAGAGGAACCAGACCAGAACCGGACCGGACCAGTACCTTGATCCAGGTAGGTACCGAGCATCCCTGCTGTTATTGTTGTTATTGTTTTGTACCGTTACTCATAAACATGTTGGACCCACCCTGAAAACAGAGTCGCATTATGTAACTATTTAAATGTATCTTTTGTCGCTTACATGATGAAACATTGTTGCAGCTTGTAGAGATGCAACATTCTGATCATCACTACAGAGGATTCTGTCTCCTTTGATCTGTAGCAAAACATGAGCTAAGCTAGATGCTACCAGGCGGAGCTACGCAGATAGACAGAAAGCATCTAATGAACACATTGTACTCTGCTGATCTTCTGACTGCCAGCACTGAAAAACGTTAATTAGATTATTTAATTGGTCTTCAGTGTTTGTTTACAATATGTAAACAAATAAAAGGCCCTTTCAATATGGCAGATGCAGAAAAAACTGCACAATCACTGATGATAAAACAGCATGATGTCATTTACTGGGTACTCATATATTATTAAAGAAATAAAACACTATAATAATAATAATAATAATAAGGATTTAATCACATTTACAACATGGTATTACATGTCATTTGGGCTGGGCGGTGTGAATTGGCTTACATTTTAATAAATATTATTTATTATTTATATTAATATTACCCATTCCGATACTGAAATCGTTAATTAGATTCTTTAATTGGTCTTCAGTGTTTGTTTACAATGTGTAAACAAATAAAGGGCCCTTTCAATATGGCAGCTGCAGAAAAAAACTGCACAATCACTGATGATAAAACAGCATGAGGTCATCTACTGGGTACTCATATATTATTAATTAAATATAAGTAATAAAAAAATATAAATTAAATAATAAGGATTTTGTCACATTTACAACATGGTATTACATGTCATTGGGGCTGGGTGGTGTGAATTGGCTTAAATTTGAATTAATATTATTTATTATTTTATATTAATATTACCCATTCAGATACTGGATCCTATATTGGGCCAATACTGACTCATATAGCTGGTAGCTTTAGCACATTTTATCAATTAATTAATGGCTACATTTATTTTTAATATTATTTTTGCTGCATTTAATGATATATTTATTTATTTATTTATCAAGTCATTTATTCATTTATTTTTTATTTTGACAGGTTCTGTCCTCCATAAACCTGAGCATGTTAGGCAGAGTCTTTAAAATGAAAAGTAGAGATAATGTGTTTCTAGATGTTTTTAAGTAAAGTGATGAATGTCAGACCTTCTGCAAACATTTTTTTAGGGATGCACCAATCCAACTTTTTCAGTCCCGATACCGAAAGCGATACCTGGGCTTTGGGTATCAGCCAAATACTATATACTGAGTACCGATCCATTTAGGAGGATTAAAACTAGGGATGCACCGATCCAACTTTTTCAGTCCCGATACCTGGGCTTTGGGTATTGGCTGATACCAAGTACCAATCCGATACCAGTGTTTAATTAATAAGCTGGATGCCTCACTGTGGAAGTGACTGATCATTCTTTTATGTGTAAAAAAAACATCTCTTCTGTTTGTTATATTTGCAGGAGAACACATTGATCTCTGCTGCACCGACATCTCGACTCAGATCACGCTTCAGTGTCACCATGAGCTCCTCGACCACATCTGCCACTCTGCTGTGTCTGCTGGCGGCGGCCGCGGCAGCCGTTCAGACCCCCCACTCAGGTGAGAGAGTCGACGTGGAGCCAGATGTGTCTGCAGAGCTCGACAGTGGTGTAGTCTGAGCTCTAGAGAGAGGAAAGAGAAGTGAGGAATTAAAAGGAGGTCAAGATGGCGGCGTGCTGAGTAAATGACATGTCAGAGTCTCTCTGCTGTGTTGGTGGTGGCTTCATCAAATAGGAGCTTTAACATCAGTGGATGAGATGCTGCATATTTGGTTTAGTTCTGTTTATTGGTTGCAGATTTGTTTATTTTTGTCCTGTTTCACGGCACAACCTTTTCTTATGTTGTTGGATAGTAAAGCTTAGGTTTTTTAAATTTGTCTTGATGTTTTCATGATGATTACTGTCTTGACTGTTTATATGTGAGTGGCACAGTGCAAGACAACCTTCTGTCAGTCATCTTTTTCAGTAAAAGGAATACATACAAGGAATGCCCCAACAACGGAAATAAAAATACGACCTGACCTGAAGACATTTAATGAGAAGGTGAAACACTGGCTGAAACCAAACCAAACCTGTGATCACTGATTATTGATTGGGAACATATTTTTTCTTAAAAATCTAACCAGGGACAAGGTCTGCAAATTAGCTACGGCTAGTAGTCCTATATACATTGCATCGGTTGTACTTTAAAGAAGTGCAACAATGCCTACATGTATTAGCCCTATCAAATAAATAAATAAATAAATGTAGGACAGCAAGTGATGATTATTTTCATAAGAAATGTATGTTATTTTCTCAATTCATTGTTTGGTTTATAAAAAGTCACAACAGTCCAAAACCCAAAGATGTTCAGTTTACAATGAAGTAAAACAGAGAAAAGCATCAAATACTCACATGTGAGAAGCAGGAACTGGAGGATTTAGGGCATTTTTACTTGAGAAATTGTGAAAAAGTGATTGTTGTGTTATCAAAATAGTTAGTTATTATTTTTTTCTGTCGATCAACCAATATTTAATAGCTTTAAACCAATAAATCTGAATCTAAATCTCTGGTAAAAAAAAAGAAAAGATTAATGTGAATATACTGTATGCCCATCAAAAGTTCCAGAGACCAAGTAAAACGGTAACCCTGGCAAATAATTCATTTTCTAATGCTATGAAATGGAAATAAGCAAACAAATCTTCGTATCTGTAAATCAGAAAAATGGTGAGATTGTCAATGCTACTATTTTATAAAACTCTCAAAAACTGTAGTAGCTAATCAATCACACAAGATCTGTGCAGCTTCAAGCCTCTTTATAGGCTTCAAACTGTAGTTCAGTCTGTTGTGGATGAACCAGCTGAGACATTAACGGTTCCTCCAGTGTTCTTGGACAAGCAGCAGGCGAGCTCGCTGATCTCCCGTCAGAAGAGGAACGTCGACGGCAGTAACCCGTCTTCCAGCGTGGAGCAGGTTTGCATGGAGAAACTGTGCACCTACGAGGAGGCCAGAAAGCTCTTCCAGGACTCGTACCGCACGGTGAGCTCCAGGACTTCACTGTTAACTCCCTCCCTGTTTCTTTCTCACCTCAAACCTCCTCTTTGCTTTTGTCTATATTTTCCCTCTATTTCATGAATGCACTGTGGAAATGACGTGCAGGCTTGTGCAGCTTCGACTGTGCACTTATCATGCATATTTTCTCCCGCAGGATATCTTCTGGGCCGTCTACGTTGGTAAGTGCTGCGTTAAAATGATTTTCCATCATTAGCAGTACATTACATCTTCTCATAGACTTGCTGTCTGTGTTTAGACGGAGACCAGTGTGCAGAGAACCCCTGCAAGAATGGAGCCATGTGTTCGGACAGCGTGGGAGGCTACGACTGCGTCTGCAAGTCCGGTTTCGCAGGGGTCCACTGTGAAGAAGGTGAGGAGGAGGTGTCGGCAAGTTGCCCCGTGATCGTTTTCGTTAATTCACTTCTCATTTGGTGTGTGAGTGCTGCAAAACTTCCTCTTTCTGTTTCCACGATGCAGACCAGACTCTGTGCCCCCTGGAAAAGGACAAGGGCTGCTCACAGTTCTGCAAACCGGGCTACACGTCCTACGAGTGCTCCTGCGCCACCGGATGGAGGCGCAACCACAAAGACAAGAATAAGTGTGACGCTGTAGGTACGTCTGTTTCCAGTGTTCGAGTCCAACTGCAAATCAAATGTGTTTTTATGCTACAGCATACACATCTGCTCTGTAAATCACATGTTCTCCGTATACGTAGACGGAGAGCTTGTGTCCATACAGCCAATCTCATCTTTGGATAAAGCGGTAACGTCAGCGTTCTATCCAAACAGAGACACAACTTGGGAAATGTGTAAAAAAATCTTTATTAACGTGCAGTGGACGTAAGATTTTTTTCATCCAGATGGTTAGAAGAGTCTTTGAGGACTCTGATAATACCATTAGAACAGCATTAAGTGTTTTTAAACAGCCTTTGTGACCTAAATGTATGCTAATACATGAGAGGTACAAACTGGGGCTAGAACAAGCCACATTCACCACCGGGAAAAGTGCTCTGCTACCATCAGTTTGCAGGCTATTTAGCTAATTAGCTGCAGCATATTAAACAGCATGTTACTTGCTCATAACTTGTAAGATACAGCGAAAGTTGGTTTACGTTTTCTCTTGTTCCATTGCCATCGCACGTCTTGTGTTGAAGTCCGTTCCCCTCTCTGCAGTTGGGGTTAGGTCTTAGGTGAGGTTATGGTTAGGCGTAGCAGGGATGGCTGGTTGTGGTTAGGGTAAGGTTGGGGTCAGGTTAAGCATCTCAGAAGACAACTGTTTGGGGTTATGGATAAGGATTGTTTCAGATTTAGGTAAAGGGAAACACTTACCGACAGGGAAACCGTCTCCGACACAACACCGGAGCTCAGACTGTCGGCAGCTGTCAGTCAAACACAGACACGCCCTCCAGCCGGCTGAGACGAAAAGGAGCATTTCTGATATTTCCCCAGAGACCTTTTCTTTCTTCCTTTAAATAATAAAACACTATTAACAATGCATTTAAAAACACAAATTTGATATTATTTTTGACTGCAAAAACATTCGTCTTTCAGGCAAATATCCCTGCGGTCAGGTGAGCTCTCTGAGTCAGTGGGATAGCAGACTGGCCAGCAACGTCCGCAGCAACTTTGAAGGACTTAGCTGTACTTCTACGGAGTGTCCCTGGCAGGTAGGACCACAAACACACTCAACACTGTTACGCATTGCACGTCACAATAAACCAGGATCTTATTTCTGCATGTCATTGTGTTGTTTGCAGGCTCTTCTGAAGAGCTCAGAGTCCCAGGGTGGGTACTGTAGTGGCGTCATTCTGAAGGAGAACCTGGTCTTGACTTCAGCTCAGTGTGCCAACAAATACAGCTCCTTCCAGGTGGTGGTCGGTGAGTAGTGAAGAAACACTAAATCATTCTTTTACCGCTATTAATGCTTCTACTAGTAAAAAAGACAAACTCAACCAACAATAAGGACATCACATGAAACAAAATAACACCCATTATCCCCACACAAATGTCACATAAAAAGCTTAATATGTTAAGGACATAAACAATACCCATATTTATATTTCAAACTGAGAAAAACTGTGTACAATGTTGAGATTGTCTGCCGCTTCTATTTCTGAGCTCTAAAACATTTTGGACTGAGCTGCACTAAAATCCAATTATAGTTTGTTTTTTTAAAAACATATCTGATCTATTTATATAATTAATTGGCTTATTTCTAAAATATGATTTAAAAAAAACAAACAGTGTATGCCTCTTTTTAAGCACAAATACACAATACAGATACCACTGTTTTTGGGTGTAAAATGCTATGAAAGTCAAAGATATCAGTAACAAATGATCGCAGTTTACGTAGAACCTGCATGTCAGTGGAGCTGCATCTAATCTTTAGAAACAAATTCTGCATTCACATGTAGATTCTGGAGGAAACGGGGACAAGATTTTAGTATCGGAAGCGTTCTGGTTTGTAGCCCGAGTCGTATTGACCAATAACGTTTGAGCAGGCTTTGGTTGAATGCAGGTAAACAGTCCGTGTGGAGAGCAAAAGAGACAGAACGCGAAATGTAATCTGGGAACCCACCGGCTATCGTCTGACCATGATTTTGCTATTTTTATTGGTTTAAAATGATCTTGTAAACTGGCTACTTGTGAAACAATCCGGTCGTACACGTCGTCTCAGATCAACTCCAGTCTCAAATCTCAAGTTGCTAATTGGACTGTAAACAATGAGCAGCGCACGGAAGAGGCAGTCTTAGCTCGGATATCCGCGGGCTACACCGGACCCTCAGAAATATAGCCCCTTGCCTCCAGAGGCTTATTTGTCGTCAGACATCGATAGCCGATGGGTTCAGAGATTGGGCTGCACGAGGCGGCTGTAGCTCAGTGGGTTGAGCGGGTCGTTGGCGTTTTGATCCCCGATTCCTCCTGTCTGCAAGTGGAAGTGTCCTTGAGCGAGACACTGAACCCCAAGTTGCTCCCCGGGTGCTTTACAGCAGCTCACTGCTCCTAACTGCTTAGGATGGGTTAAAAGCAGAGGTCACATTTCATGTATGTACCTGTATGACAAATCTATTAAAGTTTAAAGTGATTGGGCATCCATTACAGAGTAATCGATCCACTGTAATCGATTAATTGACATATAATGTTATATTATCTTGGAGCCCAATTTGACGTCTTTAAATGTCTTAATTTGTCCGATCATCAGACCAAAATCCCCCCAAAAATCCCATAGTCACAACTTAAAATCTTCACATTTTAGAAGCTGCAACCAGAAAATGTTTCATTGCAGCTCTACATGTCAGTATGTGTGCATGAGCTTGAGAACCATCATCATCCTGAATGTCTTGTCTTACCTGCTCCTCCTCAGGCAGGCGCAACACTGACAGGTCTGAAGTTGGAGAGCGGACGCTGTATGTAAAACTAGTTCACGTCCACCCGCGCTATGTGGCAGATCGCCCCGAATACGACATGGCTGTGATTGAGCTCCGCGACCGCATTACCTTTGCGATGGAAGTGAGTGCTGCTTGTGTGCCAGAAAAAGACTTTGCAGAGAGCATCCTGATGACGGGAGAGCTCCCGGCCATCGTCACCGGCTGGAAAGAACCCGGCTCGGGATCTGCTTTCGAGGGCTCGCTCACACTTAACCAACTGGCGTACAACCGCCTGCCTCAGTGTGTTGAGACTCACCCAACCCTGATGACCAATAAAATGGGCTGCACCACTCCCCGGGCCAACGCCGACTGCACCATGAGCTCCGGCAGCCCCCTGCTCACCGTGTACAGGAAAGTGTTCTTCCTCACTGGGGTCGTCAGCCGGCCGCCAGGGGCCGACTGCAGCCAAGGCTACGTCTTCCAAAAAGTGTCGCGCTACCTCGGCTGGCTGCGACCTCTCATGGGTTCACGTTAGGAGGGGTAGTCAGGGAGAACAAGGAGGTTATTGGTTATGGAAAATATATTATAATGCAGGTGAATACATATTAAAAACAGGGAATCAGATAAACATTTTCATTGAGGGCTTCTAGCTCAACCTTTTGTCTTTCTGTCTTTTAATAATCTCCTAATGGAAAAACTACAGTAGCCATATAGTCTCTATGTAGGTTATTGCTTCCCATCTGTCTCTGTGGACTTCCTTATTTATCCACAAGGTGGCGCTCTGTTATCACAAACAGAGAAGCACTTTCTGTACGTCTATCTATGAACCAGAGGATCACAAGCACCAAGAAATGCAGTGAATTATTTAGCATGTGTTTTGTAATGTGGACATACCTTTTTAATAACCTTTATTTGATGTTCTATTTAGCGACTACTTTAACACTTGTGCACTGTAACACTGGTAATCACTGTTCTATGAATGTAATAAACCCTAACAACACACCTAATGTCAGTTCTGTCATTGTTTCAGGAGGAATACAGTAGTTTTTTCTTGGAAGATGTTAAGGAATAATTTGGAAATATCAGGAGATATTATAAGTAGATGTTATAAGTAGATGTCACAGGGCTCATAAGACTTATTTTATTTTAACATTTTATTTATAAAATTTGAGTTGTGGGCCCCTTGAGATGCACCATTGTGTTTTTGAGGGATTTATGGTCAAAAACATGCCATTAGCAGACAATAAATAATCTATAATAAATAAACAACAGAACAAAGAATCAAAACTAATATTAAAAACAAAAGGGCTCTCTCACTACAGCCTCATCACAAGCGTCATCTGCATGAAACTAAGATATAAAAGGAGTGAACAACTGTCACACTAAGTAAAATAATGTCAATAGTGATAAAGAGAGAAATTAAACCTATATACTTCAAAATGTAGAGAAAACAAGACGTACATTCATGCAGCTGCAAGGCTGCACAGCGGTGCTTTGATCCAGTGCTAATGTCAGCATGCTACATGCTCACAACGACAATGCTAACATGCTGATCTTAAGCAGGTATGATGTTTACAATGGCTACGATCCACATCGCATACTTTTTGAGTTTACTCTTAATACATACTGCAGCTGTTATTACTAAGTATGTACTGCTGCATGCAGTATATGCATACAAATTGGGACGTACTACTTCTTCATATTGTCCTTGAACTTTGACCCTCATACTCATACGGTATATCCGCTGCGCAGAGGTTTGTGGGTCAGAATAGCCAGAAAAGCATGCTGGCTTGCATACTGCAAAATGCGACCGGATGTAGTAGGACATCCTGGTATTTTCTGGCAAACTGCATTTGACACACCATGGCTTCGTCCGAAATCGCATACCTTGCACTACATACTCAAAAGGTGTACTATTGTTCAACATACTTTTGTGTGAATGAGCAGTAGTATGTACTGTATCTTTTCAGACTGTAATTTACGTCGTCACTTCCTAAGAGCCTCTTTGCCGGTTGGAGACATGTAACCATGGTAACCTGTGCCAACCTCATGTGACCAAAACAACAGTTTGTGAGGATCAAATTCTGAATTAATTTAAAATATATATTATGCCTAGCAAAGGGAAATCTTACTTACAGTTAAACTGAACCGTTATTGACGTTACAGATCTGTCTGTCAACGTCCGTTATGAATGATTTCGTCCCCACCGCATTGCATTGTGGGATATTTATGCCGCCGTAGTGCCCAGCGTTGCATACTGTAATATTTCATCGGAAATAGTATGCAATTTGTGTACTATTGGTTTCATACTAAGGTTTCGGACATACTAAAATATCTCACATATTGCTTTAGCCTACTAAATGGTAGTATGGAATTTTTCATGCAACCACACTATGTATTGGGACATACTAAATCTTTTTCTGGCATACTAAGTATGGTCGTATGGGTATTGGAATACACAGCATGTTTCCTTCTTCATTTAGTGTGTTAGCATGCTAACATTTGCTAATTAACTCTAAGCACAGAGTACAGCTGAGGCTGATGGGAATGTCATTAGTTTTGCAGTTATTGTGTCATAATCGAAGTATTGGAGGGATTAAAGTTTTGAGCGGATGTTGGCGCTATAAGATAAGTCAAGTGATTGTGGAAAGAGACATAGGCCTAAATGGTGAATATCCCATAGTTGTTTGTTTTTGTGAACATCTTGGTGGCGCTAAAGAAAAATTCAGGTGATCACCAAAGTCAGTATGATTCATCCTCTGGGGACCGTGAATGTCTGTACGAAATTTCATTGTAATTCATCCAATAGTTGTGGAGATATTTCAGTCTGGACCAACAGACTGACCTTGCCACATCTAGGGCTGCAAGCATGCAAATGAGAAATAGTAATGAAACAGAAGAAGAAAGTAAATACAGTTCAATTCAATTTCAATTCAATTTATTTTTATATAGCATCAAATCATAACAGAAGTTGTCTTGAGATGCTTTCCATATAGAACAGGTCTAGACTGTACTCTATAATTTAGAGACCCAACAAGAGATCCCCCATGAGCGACAGTGGCAAGAAAACACTCCCCTTTAACGGGTAGAAACCTCGGGCAGAACCCGGCTCTGGGTGGGCTGCCCTCTGCCTCGACTGGTTGGGTTTATCTGTTTATACCTGTTATGTGTTAAAACGTGCAGACTTTTAAGTGCATCGAATCTGCAGTTCTCATAAGCTTAATACAACTGTAGTTGAAAATGTATCTCAACTAGTCCCTTTGTGTCCCAGACGATATTAGCTTGCCTTCACCGTCGCATACCACCGTGTTGTCTGGCAACATTTTCCCACAGACACTCGCCCTCTGCAGTCTTCTCACAGCCTCCCTGGTGAACAAGGCCAGGACCGTGTCATGCAGGAAGAGAAAAGGAGAGGCAGAAGAATGGGCAACAGAGAGAGAGAGAGAGCGAGAGAGAGAGATAGAGAGAGTAAGAGACGCCACATAACAAAAAAAAACCTGGCCTGCCACTTCTGATCGGGCGCTTGAAAAGGACAGCTCTGAAAGCTGGGGCCCACGTTGGCTGTTGCCATGGCGCTCACCTAGGAGATGGCTCCTTTCTCCCAAAAATGGCTGTGCTCCTTTTGCTGGGCCGTCCAGTGGAGATTAATTTGAGTGGAGCTCCTTCCTTCCTGAGTCTGGTCCTGCTCTCTGGTCCTGCCAGCTCCATTTATATGCTCAAGCTTACATATACACAGAGACACATATAAACACACTCTGAGCAAGGTAGCAGCTAAACTCTGTGTGCTCTGAGCTGCTGAATTCAGACTGTGTTAAAGTCCTGTTTAATGTATCACTTAAATATCAAAGATCAGCTGCATACGACTGATTCTATTCCCTGAGTTAAACCTAAAATCAAATTGGGAGATGAGAATGTGACGTGAATGCTGAGAGGGAAATAAATAGCAGGAGAGGGGGAAAGGGACGGAGTGAGAGATGTTTGACAGGCGGAGAAAGAGATGATGAGATGGAAAATGGCTTGTAGACGAAGAGCAGGGACAGAGCGAGAGATCTGGGATTTGCGATGTTGACGCAGAAAAGGAGTCCGTCATTGTGTGGACGGATTGATGGACCTACAGTATATTAGACATGAATGAAAAGGCCCTGGAGAGAAACATTAGCGAGGCCATTACTGACGGTGGGAAGTGAAAGCACTCAATGCAAAAACCCCTTTCACTCATCACAAATCAAATGATACTAGTATTTCTGGACAAGATTGCTGCGAATAGTTGAATTTTACTACGATGTGTGGGGTACATCTGGCCAGTGTCCTACTAAATCAATAATCCTTTACTCTCCCAAAACCCCCAAAAAGTAGTTGCATGCTGTGATTGCAAATCCTCCCCACTCTGTGTGTGAGTGTGTGCATCCGTGCTTGTATGCATAGTATGCTTATTTGTGTCTTTGAGGGGGGGGGACATCAAATGAGAGACTTTGGGAGGGATTATCTGTCTGTGTGGTGTCTGATTCCACGCAGGGGGTTGGCAGTATGTCTGAGCGTGGAAGGCAGATTGACGGAGTTAAAGTCTCGTGCAATGTGTGTCATGAGCGCTCCAGTATCTGTGAAGGCACGCCCGTGATCTTGTCCCAATAATTCCCCAAAAATCCCCCAATCTTTTTTCTCCCTTCAGGACTCCACAGACTCAGGGCTCTGCAGCCACCCCACCCCGTCTCAAACGCTGCCCCACGCCAGAGCCGCTTCCACTTGGGTGGGTAATTGTGCAGGAGGGTGGAGGTAACGCAGGACCTCGAGAGGTTAGGGCCTGGACTGAGATGAAGTGGCTGCAGAAGAAAGAGAGAGACAGGCTGTAGACTTTTATATAACTCAGCTGTAGTCGAATTCCCCCCTCAAATTAGTTGTTTGACAAGACTTAGAGTCTACAGTCATGCTAACTCCTCTTATTACAAGCAGTCGAGTAAGAAGAAAAGACCTTTAATTCTGGGTCGAAATATCAGGAATATCTGCCAACAATAAGTCCCACTTGGTGAAATAAAGAATCCATTAGCATTTACTTAAAGATATACACCAATTGAACACTAATTGAATAAATTCAGCTAGTTTAGCTTAGTGGATTTTGGGAGACAAAACAGTTTTTCGTCTGCTGAGGCGCTGTCCATGGTGTTGAAAGGTGTGCTCGGTAGGTTTGCTAAGCGCTGAAATAAATATCCCCATCCTGATGAAAACACCTGCATAAATGCATACATGTGCACACAGGATTTGGGGTTAGCGAGGTAACTTCAGGGTTAACCCTTCAGGGTTTTCCATCCTATGAAGGTGGATCACTTCTTACCGGGGTATATCGCCATGGCAACTTATGCTGAACAGCTAACCTGCTCCGGAGCAGGTTATGTTCCAGATAAGAGATCAACTCGTATAAAAGCACCGCCTACTGACCAATCAGAGCTCGGTGTACGGATCGTATGATAATATTACACAAAAATTAAGAGTTTAAACTGACAATTGCAGGAAGGACAGCTGGCTGTATGCTGTGGGTGTTTACCGCTTTCAATTATGTTGTTATATTTATTTTTTTATTTGCTTTCAAGTCTGTTTCACACAGTCGGAGTCGGGGACGCAGCTGAAAGAAAGCTGAAATACTCATACAGGCTGTCTCATTACCAAAGGCCATAATGAAGTGTAATTAACTCATCCATTATATTCTGAAAGTTTTTTATAATATCACTGCGCCATCTAGACGACTATATCTGACTTTTGAGTATTACGTTACATTAATTAATCTGTTAATTTACACATTCACATATCGGCAATTTTTCTTTGTATTTGTCTTTTATTATAGTTTGCTTTTATAGTATATTATAGTTTCGCTCTGCCCGTCTGTCTGCAAGTCAGTAGACTTGTCCATGTTTGTGATTGGTCATATGCCGCAAACACCGCCCCTTTCATTTGAACGCGCTTGTAGCCAGATTGAGAAACCCTGGGTTGATTTACCGAGTTGATAACCACCGTTGTAGGACCGTTTAGCGGGATCTCATTTGTTAGGGTTCGTTAAGCCAAATAATGAGAAGATACCCTGGGTATGTTGAGCTCACTTCGTAGTACAGGCCCCTGATCTCCGTTGACTTTCCTGTTTCCCCCCTTTCATCGTTTCTGTATTAGGTGACATGTCTGCTCTGACGATAAAAGAGAGCAACCTCTATCCACCTCTGTCCTTGAGACGGGCCTTAAAAACAACATGTCACTTTAAGCATGCGGACATGGATGACAGAGGTGGAAGGTAAATCCTGGAGCTGCCTTTATTCCACTGACCTCACCCTGACCCTGCAAGGGTTAAATCCTGTTTAGAGCCATTGAGAAACCCGAGGAGCTGACAGACAGAAAAGGTTTCCAAGGCTAGCTGAATAAAAAACGAGTGCCCTGCGCTGCCATGTGGCGGTCTTTGAAGTAGTCAGATAAAACCTCTGTGGGTGCATGTGTCCTGTCCTGCAGATACAGAACATGCAAATCTACATAGCTATAGGTTGTTGTAAATTCACCCGACAAGGTTGCATACAGATGACCTTTATTATCTACCGTCCTTCTGTGGGGCTGTGCTACTTCGAAAGGTCACGACATCTGCAGGTTTTCAGTATTCTGGGCGGCCGGTGACAGGCGGAGGGTTTAAGTCAGTGTGATGAACAGATGAGGTCAGGATTATCCCACTAAACACACAACCTTCATTACCTCAGTGACCAAGTTGACACATTTCACTAGTATTTGTTGTATTTATACATCAAAATACTTGTTCAGCTCCATCGCGCTTCACATCCTACATTGCAGTCAGTTTAAAATGGGATGTGTGTCTGGAAACAAAGTGCTCTTTAAAATTAGACTCTTCCTGCTAATTTTGGACACCTGCATCCTGGCAGAGTTAATACATCCTGTGAGGTCATAAGCTCTCATCCTGATGCTTGTCACTGGAAACAGATGCAGCGTGCGGCCTGTATGTCGGCCACCCTGCTGTCGCTCTGTGGTTCATTGTTTTACAGCTCTTAACAAGGTGAGGCAACCTCCGGGCAGCACGGGGGGGCATGTAATGAGGGAATGATGAGATAGAGGAAAGGAAGAACATAAACAGAGACCAAACTATGGGGGGGAAACAAAGACTTAACATAGAAAAAGTCTTTACATGCATATATAGTTCATAAACCATAGGAAACATGACAGTGCCTGTGACGCTGTTGTTCCTGTAGACACATGACACCTTAAGAGCATGTGCTCTCCTCATTAAAGGACAATAACTCACCAGGCAGAGCCAAAGTTAGTCTGCTGCCTGTCTGTAAAGCTATATTAGTCAGCGACTGAGCCCCACTCATGATCATACTGATACAGAGGTAACTTGTCACCCTCTATAAATATTGAAGCAGGAGTTCTCCGCTGTCTGCTTTTATCTGATGATCGCACCATAGATATGAATGCAAACATGACCACATGCAGTGGAACAATCTGTTAAAACGCTGCTGCGCCACCACTGAGCTTGATAAACGTCAAGAATATTTACCACGAAAAAGTAGGAATTCAGCGACCAAAACACATGCTTCAGCTTGCAGGCTTTGTTAGGGAAGTTAGTAAACTTGATTTATTCAGGAAGTGTAATTGAGATCAGACTTTCTTTTGACATACTATACTATGACTTTTTTTTCATGAAATATTTCGACATACTATACTATGACTTTTTTCATAGTTTTTTTTGACATACTAGTCAAGTCAAGTCAATTTTATGTGTATAAAAGTAAAAGTATGTATAAAAAGTCATAGTATAGTATGTCGTAAAATTTCATAAAAAAAGTCATAGTGTAGTATGTCTAAAATGTTCATGAAAAAGTCATAGTATAATATGTGGTAAATATTTCATGAAAAAAGTAAAAGTATAATATGTGGTAAATATTTCATGAAAAAAGTAAAAGTATAGTATGTGGTAAATATTTCATTAAAAAAAGTCTTAGTATAGTATGTCGAAAGATTTGTTGTAAAAAAAAGTCGTAGTATAGTAGGTTGAAAAATTTCATGAAAAAGTCATAGAATAGTATGTCGAAAAACTTTATGTAAAAAAAGTCATAGAATATTATGTCAAAACATTTCATGAAAAAGTCATAGTATAGTTTGTCAAAAAATTTCATGAAAAAAGTCATAGTATAGTATGTCTAAATATTTCATGAAAAAAATGTCATAGTATATTATGTCAAAAAAACTCATGAAAAAAGTTGTAGTATAGTATGTCGAAGAATTTCATGTGAAAAAAAAGTTATATTTATATGACTTTTTATATGTCGAAAAATTTCATGAAAAAACGTCATAGTATAGTCTGTCGAAAAATTTCATGAAAAAACGGCATAGTATAGTATGTCGAAAAATGTAATGACAAAAAGTCATAGTATAGTATTTCGAAAAATTTCATGAAAAAACGGCATAGTATAGTATGTCGAAATATTTTATATAAAAAAGTCATAGTATAGCATGTTGAAAAATTTCATGAAAAAAAGTCATAGTATAGTATGTTGAAATATTTCATGAAAAAAAAGTCATAGTATAGTATGCTGAAAAATTTCATGAAAAAAAGTCATAGTATAGTATGTTGAAAAATTTCATGAAAAAAAGTCATAGTATAGTATGTCAAAAATTTCATGAAAAAAAGTCATAGTATAGTATGTTGAAAAATTTCATGAAAAAAAGTCATAGGATAGTATGTCGAAAAAGTTCACGAAAATAGTTTTTCGGAAAATTTCATGAAAAAAAGTCATGGTATAGTATGTCAAAAAATTTCATGAAAAAAAGTCATAGTATAGTATGTCGAAAAATTTCATGAATTAGTCATAGAATAGCATGTCTAAATATTTCATGAAAAAAATGTCATAGTATATTATGTCAAAACAATTCATGAAAAAAAGTTGTAGTATAGTATGTCGAAGAATTTCATGTGAAAAAAAAGTTATATTTATATGACTTTTTATATGTCGAAAAATTTCATGAAAAAAAGCCATGGTATAGTATGTTGAAAAATTTCATGAAAAAAAAGTCATAGTATAGTATGTCGAAAAATGTAATGACAAAAAGTCATAGTATAGTATGTCGAAAAATCTGATGACAAAAGGTCATAGTATAGTATGTTGAAAAATTTCATGAAAAAAAGTCATAGTATAGTATGTCAGAAAATTAAAAAAAAAGTCATATTATAGTATGTTGAAAAAGTTGATGAAAAAAAGTCATAGTATAGTATGTCGAAATATTTTACATAAAAAAAGTCATAGTATAGTATGTTGAAAAATGTAATGAAAAAAAGTCATAGTATAGTATGTTGAAAAATTTCATGAAAAAAAGTCATAGGATAGTATGTCTAAAAAGTTCACGAAAATAGTTTTTCGGAAAA
>CAKALU010067165.1:9723-71174 GCA_916700995.1 Hozukius guyotensis
AAAAAATGTAAAATTTATTTCATATTTAATGCTCTAACAGGGCCGGCTCTAGCCGATTCCCCCCCCCCCCCCCCCATAAATAACTATATTTATTATAATATAAATAAACAATTGGTCCCTAATTTGGTTGGCTTAAAAGTATTTAGTTGGTTTCACTACAATTTACACTTTTAATAACAAATAAGTGCTGCCAGGTAGGGGTGTAACGGTTCATCCACTATATCGATGTATCGATTTATATTCCTACGATACAACTACATCGATAGGTACTCGGCAAGTTGTCCTTCACGGGAGACGTACATCGATATAAAATCGATTTGAAACGCAAAAATCGATTGTATCGATATTAAGGATTTGCACCTTGTATTTAAGGACGACAAACGTTATATGAATTAGTAATGAATTAGTATTAGTAAAGAAATGTTAAACATAACTCCGGTTCTGCCAGCTCTGCTCTCTGCAGCGCGAGCGCGCATCTATGTCGTGCATGCAGACGAACGGAGCTCCTCCTCTGTCACCCGGTAACGGCTGGAGGGAGATGAGCGTCGGTCTGCAGGAGACGGGGGCGCTGTTCATTTAACTTGAATAGAAGTTGGTTTATTATATTCTTTGTTAAACATTGCACTGCCTTGTATCTTGAGAACTGAAGCAGCAGGTCCTGCAGTTGCACTTTTTATTATTTTCAAATAAGAGGTTTATGTATTTGCCATTAATCGTTGTTTACTTGTTTATATCCATAATTAATTTATCCCTGATTCCCTTACAAGAAAAACTTTGTGGAATCCTTACCTGCACTGTCCAGTATCCAGCTTTTTATTTCACAGTCACACTAGACAGTTCACAGTCATTTGTTACCTTAATGCAGAAAATGAGGAGGAGTGCCCACTGGCATTTAAAAACAAAAAAATATATATTATTATTAATTTTAGAGTGCGACCAGCGCCCCCCAGAAGGTGGCGCCCTAGGCGACTGCCTATATGGCCTATGCCTTCAGCCGGCCCTGTGCTCTACGGTCTTTATAATCTTAAAGAGAGGTTGGAGGCAGTCTCAGGGCCACGTCAGCACAGTTTGGGTATCTCCGTTACTCCTGACATACATACATTTCTTGTTTTCACCCTCAGGGTCAGTCAGTGTTCTGTGAAAGCTCCTTTCAACATGGTTCCACATCTCGAGTAGGATTTCATACTTTTTATTGTGCACCCAAATTTAGTGATTGAGGAACTCACCTGATACAAAGAATGCCAAAAACAACAGCACAGTAGGGCTTCGCAGCGGAGTCATGTTTTCACTTATCATCTGTAATGCAGAAACATGACTTTTAGAAGCTTCTATACACAGTATAAAATGTGCCAGTTCATTTAATTACTCTGACAACCCTGATAAAATCCAATTATGTTGGTGTGAAATAACAGAAAGTGAATGCAGATTATGGTTAGGCTGTACACATGTGCAACTTTGCTGCCTCATTTGTTCTCAGTTGACTATCTATGACACCGAAAGGGATTTTGTAGATTATAGATTTTGCTTCAAATTAATGAAGTTCACAACTTTCCTCTGAAATCACTGGCTAAATCGTACTACTGACTGGTAACAGTCTACTCTACTCTACTGAATCACCATCATTTCATTTCGAAACTAAATGAATAGTATTACAATTTTAACATATATTACATAAATATACTGGTAATAGAGGGTAGGCCCCTGAATATTAATCATTAAGGGTTCTACTTACCTGTAAGCCCAAACACAGCGCCGTTCAGAGTATCTCCAACTGGTGGGACCAATGCTCTCCAGTTGCCTTTTATAGAGTAACCGTATCCTTGTCCAAACCTTTTGTTTAAATTATCTTTTCGTCTTGTTTTGTACTGCGACCATCTCACGCTGCAACAATGAAACTGACCTACTACTTGACAAAGCTAAAGTGCTCTTGTGTATTATGTCTGTTTGTAAGCTCTAGTTTGCTGCTTGCACCTTGGGATATGGAGGTATTTGGGATGGGAACGCCTCTAGGCAGTCACCACCATCACCTGGTTGTGGGATGTATGGATGAAATTCGCTCGGACTAATTTGATTAATATTCTCGCGTGTCTGTAGTGGATACTGTACATTTATATATATATATATATTTATATATATTTTTAAAAAGAGTCACAGTGACAAATGTATTTGCATTGTTGAATTAAAGAAACTGACCAATCAACAGCAGTGTACTTTGGGTTTATTGGTTAATGTTATATTCATACACAAATGTGTGTCTCATTTACAGATCAACACAAAACATCTCAATTTGAAAGTGTAATTAAAAAAGCTTTTCATTACAGACATTAATACACCTTGTGGTTGGCTGTGATAATGATTTTGTCTGCATATAACACCACAATGCAACTGATCAAAACCGGGTAAAAGACATAATGATCTATGAATTGCCTATAGCAGTTATGCCGGGGTAGGTATCCATGGATCAGGGTTGCGCCTGCTACCGTGGCCCTACTTGACACCCACTACTACTATCATTATTATTAGCCATATTACTATTATTATTACTGCTATTATTATTCTATTATATCCACTGCTGCTGTTGTTAATATTAGTTGTCATATTTGTATTATTATTTCTGCTATTATTACTGCTATTACAATTATCATTCTATTATACCCATCGCTACTGTTATTATTGTTATGAGTCCTATTTCTATTATTATTATTATAGCTGTTGTGCTATTATTGTTGTTGCTGTGTCTCTCTCGCTCTCTCTCTCTATCTCTTTATTAACCCAACCAGTCGAGGCAGATGGCTGCCCCCCCCCAGAGCCCAGTCCTGCCCGAGGTTTCTACCCGTTAAAGAGGAGTTTTTCTTGCCACTGTCGCCCCGGTGCTTGCTCATGGGGGAATGTTGGTCTAGACCTGCTATGAAAAGTGTCTCGAGCTAATTTCTGTTATGATTTGACGCAATATAAATAAATTGAAAATTTAACATATAGATAATTCAAAGAATATTATATTTCAGCTTTATTACTCAGATTACTCTCTGGCTGTACAATCTGTTCTCTCTATTACAATAGGCTCACAATTCACACGGCATGGTTCTACTGTACTACACTCTGGTTTTGTTAAACATATCAGTGCATATTTACCACACTGTTAGCCAGAGATACTGTATGACTATAGCTTCAAAATTTAACATAGGACTGGATTATTCAGTGATTTACAAATAGGCGTAAATTTATAACTATTACCAACTAATACTACTGGACTGGTCGCCAGTCATTCACATGGCCGACACACAACCATTCACGCTCACATTCATACTTACTGGCAATTTTAGATTCTCCCGCATGAGTCTGGGCCGTGGGAGGAAGTTGGATAACCCAGAGGAGAGATGGGCAAACTCCACACATAAGGGCCCAAGCTGGCCAGTGGGTTCGAACCCAATCGAACAGTGCCGCCCGTAATAAAACTAATATTATAGTAATAACAACTGATAATAAGTCTACTATTACTACAACTGCAACGACCACTACTATGGTTCTACAACTACTACAAACTGTGACGCACCAAAAATTGGCCCCAAATGCTTGATCAGATTCTAGACCTGGTTACCTATGCCGTAATCATATATTGCCTGATTTAAAACATCATTTTGGTAATCTTACACTAATACTTTATTTATCTGGTTTGGGTCACAGTGGTAGCAGGCTCAGCACGGTATAACCGAGATACACCAGAGCACAGAGCCACGTCGTCCATTTCTTCCTGGGGGAGCCTGAGGCATTCCCAGGGAAGCTGGGATATATGTAATATGTCTGCTTCCTCCTCCTCCTCCTCCTCCTCCTCCTCCTTCCAGAGTGCCTCCACAGGGAGGTGAGAGAGACATTAGGTATCAGGAGGCATCCTGATCAGATGGGGATCACATGGGGAGGAGCAGCAGCCATTTTTAAAACCTAGCTGACTGAATTTGCCCCCCCAAAAATGTTATTTTATGTTATGTTACAGCTTGATGCTACAGTGACTTCCTGTACCTAGTTGATTGCATTCGATTGGACGGCGCTACAGATGATTCCAAGCAACCAATTTACACATCACTTAAATCTTTCCTCGCTAAGACATTTCTTAGTTTAAATGGTGAAACTTGACTTGCTAGCTGCCAAAATTATTAAGGCAGGTTAAATGTTTTTTTTGTTTGTTTTTTTAAATGAACTTTTACTGTATTACTGCACCCAGTATTTTGAGATTGAGTAAAAGCATCTATTATACATAATAGGAATTCCCCTTTGACTAGCTGAATATATTTGTAACTTGAAGGTTCTGTATTCGACATTCAGAGCATTGATATAGCATCAAACAACTATTTGCTATGTCAAGATGTCTACCTGAGCAGAGAATGAAGTTACTCTCCCTCTGTGCGTGTTGTAATCAGCGCTTCTCCGTGCTTTGTTGACATCGTCGGGCCGACCGCGCATGCTTTTAGTACATGTTGGTGCATGTGAGTGTGCCCCACTGGCTAGCTCATGGCCGCCGCTCTGCACTCCTCTCATACAGCGGTTCCAGCTGATAACGCGTCCCGACCGATGGTGTCATTGCGGAAGCGTTTGCACTGTTAGTGCTGTTAGCACAGTTAGCTGCCAGCCTCAGCCGTTGCCATGTTGAGAGACGTTGAGAGGCAATACATATGCTCTCAATTTCGCGCTTAGCACCTTTAAGACCTTTTTTCCCAGGAGGAAATGCATCAGGAAGCCAGCGCTGAGTCATGGTGTTGTTCGAGAAGTGATGACAGTGATACTGGCACTGATAACATCACCCCAGTCTAAAGACTGTAAACCAAGATTATCTCAGGATCTAAATGCCTCCTCTCCAGTGAAACATTTTGTCACAGAGTCGTGAATTATTTATTTTTTAAGTAAAAAACAGTAAAAACAACGCCCACTACTTTCCATCCTCAAGCACATCTAATATCATTCAGGATGAGCTACAATCTTTGTCAAGCCTTACAGATGTCATAAAATCAAATGCCGCTGTTCTGATAGACATTAAAAGCCTCTTAACTGAATGGAACAAGAAAAGCCTGTATTGATAATGAGACGAGAATTATACAAAGAGGGGAGTTTAGGGATTAGAGCCTTGTGATTATGACCTTTCATTCCGGGGCCAGACAGATGAATGTGAGAACGGGGAGCTGGCAGCCGCGTGCGATGATGACAGCACTTGGACTGAGGAGTGGGTCATGCGGAAAAAAAGGCAGCGGTCAGCACTCTGGGGATGTGAGAGCGCGGCTATAGCTATCAGTAGCAGGGAGGGTGACATAGAGGGCTATTAGCCAGAGAGGTCAGGAACTCCACAGAGGGATTGTAGCAGTGATGAGACCTGCCTGAGCCGTGCTCCATTTTTAATGACACCCGGCCCTAGAATAGATGTGGAGCGGCAACGCTGGCTCGACTTGGTCGGATACAAAAGCTTTTGCTCCTTGTCATCAGTCAAAAACCCTCATTAATCCTTCCTGGGGAAATCAGTGAGGGGAGACGGTACGGTGATGAAGAGCTGCAGAGACCCTTACTGTGTCCTTTCATTTAGGACCACAGCAGCCCGTTTGATCCATATCAAGAGCTTCAATAAAGCTGCAATATGTCAAATATTGGACGCAGCTGGCAGGGCTACAACATCAATATACAATAATATGATAAAAGTGGTAACACAATAAACACAGTGTGACAGTGAATGGGCTTTCAGTTAACTGGGTGGTTAACATAGTCTAAACAATGATGAAGAGGTACAGGACAGCTTGAATAGGTCACGGAAGAGGTGAGACAGAGGTGCTGTGGAAGCTTCAATTATATATCGGTCCAGAACAAGAGGGTGGCCATGGTAACGGAAATAGGAACTATTTAGGAAACCCGAGAATGTAATGCCCTCCTGTTAAAGTTTCACACAAGTCAAGCCAGCTCCCTGTGTAGACCGGTCTTCCCATTGTCTCACTATGGACCTGCCATCTTTAGTGCTCTGTATACTGTTGGAAGTCCTGGCTGTAAACTGTAAGTACAAGCTTCTTTATCTTAAATTTACAGTTTATTTATGCATGAAAGGGCTTTAAGTGAAGTTGAGTTACAATGACAGGAAAGTTGGGATACATACTATGTTGTTTAACATCCTGAAAAGTTACATGCATGACAGTTTTGGGGTTCATAAATTGAATGTTTACATGGGCTGACTGTGTATCTAATATGTTATTAGCATCCCTTTTCCATCAATGTTTTAAAAGTTGCCTTTGAGCTGTGGCACTTGCAGTCCTGATGCTCCCTTGAGACGGTCTTTTGACAGAAAAGTGTGACTCAGAGCCATTTTCATCCGGGCATGACTGAGAGTCTCACAGCTTTGAATCATAAATTGCACTGGCAGAGTAATAGGAGAAGGGCAAAATTGGCATAGATTGTACTTGAAATGAAAAGATGAGAATATTTCAGTGGTGAAATGGACACAACGTCGGTTTGTTTTGTGATATTTGTAAGATTAAGTCAGGCTCGCCTTTGTAAAGTCCTTTACAATGACACTTCTGTGATGAAAAGCCACTGTAAATACACCCGATTCATCCAGAATTTGCTATTGTTCTTGCTCACATTTTAAAGTTTCATTCAAAACTAGTCAGTAACGGTTAAAATTCCCGTAACATGCACATTGTTACTCGGTGCATCAAAGATGTCTTTGTGAGATAAAGAGCTTTTGAAATGAAAAGGTCAGTAAAAGGGTGCTTTTTCACTTCAAGAATTTGAAACCTCAGGAACAACAGATGAAGGCAAAACAACAAAATAACAATAAGTAATTGAGGCCAACACCTCCTTTTGTGCATGGCAATTATATAACAAAGATAAAAGGTGAAAGGAGACTCCAATAAGTATCTATAGGATCTGGGACTGAACAGAAGCACTTTTAATTTCACAACAGACATTGCTGGAGACTTTACTTTATAGCTTGTGAGAATATGGAAAAAAAGTAGATTTGTCTGCATTAATGCAGCTATAACTACACCAGCAGTAAGCAGGGAATTACATATAACTGACTTGCTACAATGCACAGTTAAGCAGTGTGCGCAGTAAGCAAAAAGAACACGTTATATTACATTTGATTCTATTCAGTTCAGTCCACATTACACACAATAGGAGACACATTGTTCAAAGTTCAGTTTCAAGGTCATTACATAACACGTTCTAATGCACCTGTTTGTACTCTATGTGTATCTCACACACACCCAATCCATCCATGTATACTGTATAGATAGAGTTACCGCTTTTTGCTCTTCACACGCACCACTGCTGCTAATCATAGCTTGGGGTCAATATATCTAGGACAGTAATGAGAGGGTATTGTTCCATCACTGATGCTCTCAGTCGCCGTCATGTATACTCTGAAAGTTTCAAATGTTTACAGTTTAGATACCGTCAGGGTCAGGATTCTAGAAATACTGAGGTCACAAGTCCAAGTACCCCAAAATAATGTTGATAAGAGTATTAAATACTTGACTAATCTCCCTTTAAGGTACATTTTGAAGATTAAATATGTACGATTAATTTGCGATTAATCGCAATTAACTATGAACAATCATGTGATTAATCACAATTGAATATTTGAATCGATTGACAGCCCTAAAAAATATACTTGAGTAAAGTACAAGTACCTCAAATTTGTACTTAAGTACAGCACTTGAGTAAATGTACTTTCCAACACTGCTATTTACAGTAGGATTTGTACCACTCCTGTGTTAACATCAGGTAGATAATGATGGTCAGACTCATCCTCGCTGTGAAGCAGTGCACCTCAGCGATGAGATTGTTTTTCATTGATCTGCTAAGCCAGAAGCTTCTGTGCACTGAAGTTGTTTTCTCTATTGTTCTTGCTGATGCTGCAACTGCAGTAATGACGTTACAACTCTGTTTGCTCCTTATGGACTGCTATGTGTGTTTCTCTCTCTAAATCCAATCTAAGCTCTTTTTTATTTCCCTCTGTGCGTGTCGCAGGTCAAGATGTGGGACAGGGACAGGGACAGGGACGTATAGTAGGAGGATACGCTCCGGTTCCACATTCAATCAAGTACATCGTGTCGATACAGTCAACACGGCGTCAGCACTTGTGCGGGGGCTCCTTGGTAAATAAGTACTGGGTAATCACAGCAGCACACTGTAACGTTGGGTGAGCTCATTTTTCTTGTTTTGATTTACCTCCACTGACTATAAAAGCTACATAACCTCAGGATAATAAAGCAAGGTCACAGTACACCTATGTGTCCTGATTCAGCTTATTCTAAAGAACTTGTACGCAACAAAAGGCCTATTGAAATATGATGACCTCAACTTGACTTCTCTGTCTGTAAATGTGTGTATAAACAGGATTTTGTGAGAGCATCCAGTAATTTCAAGCCATATCAGATAGTCAATTCTGCAAGTTATCGAGACTGAGAGAAAGCATATGAAAGTGATACAAGCATGCCAGTAACAATGGAGCTCTGTGGTACGGGAATCTGATGCAAGCATACAGTACGACGGCCTCGAGGCCTCACACTTTCAGGTAGATAATAAAGAGTTTGGCTCATAAGGAAGCGATCATTTTAGACAATGTTTGGTGTTTAAGCTAGACTCTAGGGTTACAGCAGTACATCAGCAAACTGATATTGGCCTTTTATCAAATGACAGTTCCCGAATGTCAGTGTTGCCTACTTCAGTCGACAAACAACAGCTTCTGTCCTCAAATACTGATACTGTATTAACAATAGTGAGTAGTTCAATAACAGTGCTGAGTCACTATTATGGACTATACAGTATATATGTATCAATATATATATACATATATATACATATATATATATATATATGTATATATACTGTATATACCTTGGCAGTAGAGAGATGAAATGTTGTGAGAATAGACTGTATATACAGATGGACAACGCGTCTCCACTTCCTCCCACTGTACAAAAGAGAAGCCAAAATATCCCGGATATGGGGCAGCCATCTTGAGATTTTTGACGTCATAGACGTCACAGAACTACACAGATCTTCACAGATCTTCACAGAACTACACAGAACTGAGTCACCAAACAAAAGAAGTTTCCTGGGGACACTCACTTTATTTGAATAGGCAGGCTGGTGAAGGTGCGTAGCAAATAAAATCTGAATCATGCAATCAGAATGTTAAAAGGAACTTACATCATTACCTCTTTTGTCCAACTCCACTGACGGGTTGTCGACTTCAGTAACTCAATGAGCCACAAACCATGGCAACAACTCATCTATCACGTAGACTGCATACATATAGATGGACGACGTGTGTCGACTTCCTCCCACTGTTCTAAGCTGAAGCCAAAATATCCCGAATACGGGAGCTGCCATTTAGATTTGTATGTCATTTGGAGCAATGAGTCTAAGAGGAGTCTGCGCAGTAGTGATTGGGGGGCTGGAGCTGCGGTATCGAGGTCGCGCCCACACACCCGCACGAGGCGAGCACAGCCAAAGCTTGCTAGCATGAGCCACGTTGCTCGCTGCTACGTTAGCACCACGGTAGCTGTTTGGCTAGAAAGACACAACAACTAACCATAATATCTCTAGAACTACAGCCATGATCAAATTGACACATTTACACATTGACTGATATCACACAGACTTGTGATGGTTATGGAAAGTTAAGTTGCACCTCCTCTCTCGTATAATTCCCGAGATTCCGAGACACCCCCTTTTTATAGCATCAAATAACTAATTAAAAACAAACCTCAGAACAATTAACACTTGAACACCAACGTGATAAGAGCTACCTAAAATGACAGAAACCATGTTTGGGGAAAAATTTATTTGACGTGTACTTTGACTTTTTAGTTTGGCCCATGTCCCATTCGCTAACATGGAGGGGGCGGGGTTTATGACCTATACATCAACCAGCCACCAGGGGGTGATCGAGATGCTTTGGCTTCACTTTTGGAGAGCTGTCTTCCATCTTTATATACAGTCTATGGTTGTGAGATAAAGATGGGGAATGATATGCCATGGAGCAACTAGAATGACAATTATATATTACTAATTTGTAACAGCAAATATGTTTGGTATTTAAACGTAATATTGGCCAAATTCCTTTTTGCATCAATATAATGAGGAAATGTTGCTCTGCTCTGTAGCTATGTCTCACTTTGGTTGTAACTCAGTACTTGGGCCATGCAATAGCCACTTTTGTGTATACATGGGTTTGATTTGTTCCGAACTAGGGATGTCACGAGCACCGATACTTCTGTACCAAGTCGATGCCAAAATTCTGACGCTCGAGACTAACGGCATCCCGAGGGCGATAGAAAATGTGTTTTTGGGATGCAGTAAACTCACTATCGACACGTCCAGAGGACTCACCCTATTCTTCCTTGATAATGCTACATTGTGAACAACATATCCATGTTGCAATTGTCAGGATGAGAGCTAATTAACGTTGTCTGCTCTCGTCCTGCCAAATTTAACATGGGAGGTGCCATTTTGATGCATTTGGCTCTATTCAGTCAAAATTTGTATTGGGCGAAGGTAAATTCTAACGTTATCATGATGTGTTCAAATGTCATCTTGTAAAATGTAATCTTTGGCGAGAGACTTGAATGGGTGTATGCTGAAGTACATGGGATTTATTGTTTTACTTTTGTTTTTTACCGTGGTATCGAATTGGTATCGAGAATCGTGTAATTTCACTGGTACTGATATTGACTACTAATTTTCTGGTATCATGACATTCCTATTCTGGACAAAGTTGTACAAAGAGACAACGTCCTGACGTCACGTCCGGGCTAGCTTCTGTTCCACTAGCTTCTGTAGATCAATACAATCTGTCATTCACCATTTCTTCATCTGTGTCTGAAAAACAATCAAGCATGCTCCTGGGCTTTACTTTCCATATTATAGACAAATCATCATCCACGACAGCAGTTGCTGTAAGAAATTGAAACTTCCGTAATTTTAACCAAGTTAAATGTTTACTTTGTGACCACATAAAAAAAACAACAACTTTATATTTATAATCTCTGCTGTCTAAAAACTTGACCCCTTGACTCACTCATGGACTCACTTCTTTTGTTAAGCCATGAGGTTTAACCCACGGATGTCTGGGCAACAGTGTTTGTTAAAGGCTGCTAAAAACATAAATATTGAATAAACAGCAATATTAGATCTTTTTTTGTTAAAAACTACCGTCCTCATCTAAACCTATGAAGCGAGCCACACAACATATCGTGGAGAAAGGCTCTATTCCAAGGCTGTATTTTTTATTATTAGTGTAGTTATGAATGTCAATGTGATTTTTAATGAGGTTTTCTCACGTATGGAGTCCCCGTTTCACTTACAGTGTGTTCCAATCCGCGTACTTCTGTACTTACACTTACTATTTTGAGTGCATAAGTGCGTTCACACTGGGAAGTACAGCAAAATGCAGTGCACTCAAAGTACCCGGATGTTGTACTCAAAACGGTCAGATCGTTGAGTGTGGAACGCTGGACACTTTCCACACTCAACTGTCGCCATCTTGGCTACGTAGCGGAAGGGGCGGAGCCACGACCACTATTCAAACATACGTAGATAACAGAATAAAACAATACAATACGTAAACATACCGTTGCATTTTCAGCCAACAGGAGGACACATTGTAGGCGTAGGCGATGACGTTGGAAACGTAATTTCCACTCTGCTTTCATTTTTTTTCAGAAGATATTTTGGCGGGTAGCGAGCCGCGGTCAAATGTTGCGATCGTCATTTCCGGTCAGTGCGCCGCAGAGTATTCGATTTGAGACGACCCTACCCCGTTGAAATTTACGCACTACTCAAGTGAGTACAGAGTGCACATAGTGCACTACATTGAAGTGTACTTCTGGAAGTACGTGGATTGGAACACACTCTTAGTCTCTCTATATCAGGTGTTGTACTCATACAGGAACAGTACAACATCAGTATTTGCTTTCTTGCTGAGAAAGACAGAAAGCAAATTAGTTTAGTGTCTGATTCAACAGACAGATAGATCACAAAATATTAACGAGAACCTACAAATACTATCTAACATGCTATCTCTGCATTACAAAATGGTTTGCTTTTTTTTTTTTTTATCTCTGCAGGGTAGATGAAATGATGATAGTAGCAGGAGACTATTCTCTGAGCATCTATGAGGGCACAGAGCAAGAGATCCTGCCCCAGCATGTGTTTCCCCACCCGGAATACAACAGCACCACCACCAACAATGACATTATGCTTATAAAGGTACAGTGTGCAAACTACTGGTATATTTTCGGAGGGTGTTACTCTGTCTGTCACTAGGTCTGTTTACTGATCACACTGTCAACCATGTCTCCAGTTGAGGGCCCCGGTCTATCTGAACAGCTACGTTTCCATCGCTCTGCTGCCCCGGCAGGGCGCCTCCATAGCAGAGGGCAGAATGTGCAGAGTGTCAGGATGGGGATACACCAGCCCCAATGGAGGCCAGATCCCCTCCACCCTCCGCACTGTCAAGCTGCCCATCGTCTCCACAGTGAAATGCAACAGCAGTGAGTCCTTCAACGGCAGCATCACAGAAAACATGCTCTGTGCTGGTTTCAGTACTGGTGGGAAGGATGCCTGTAAGGTAAGACCTAGTTTTACTCCGTGTGTGTGGATATGTCACCATTTGGAGATTGCTGTTTATTCAACTGAAGTTAATTCCACCTCAACTAGCAGATGCAAATTTGTGATTTGTGATTTTGGGCTATACAAATAAAATTGACTTGACTTCACTTAACATTCGCAGTTAGGTTTAGGCAACAAAACCACTTAGGTGGGTTTAGGAAAAACGTCATGGTTGGGCTTAAAATAAGTACGTAAACTAAGTAAAATACGTACGGAAACAACTTAACATAAGTACGGAATACATGTCGCAAACGTCACTAAAAGACACGTCACTAACGTAGCTTACAAAACAAAACACCGGACTCGAACACTGGTCTCCAACACCGGTCTCCTGGTTGAAAGTCCTGTGTTTGTTGGACACAGTGTTTTTTGGACCCATCCACCTCCCCTCCCACCTACTTTAAGCAGTCTCACTTTTTATTCTACGTCACTAGCTCTGAGTGTAGCATATTTACGCGGATGTCAGTACAGATGTATAAATGACATGCCAAAAGCAAGAGCAGCGTTCTTATTGCACGCTAAATGTCTTGCACATTATCGTGTCATTCATATGCCTTTCTGTGCGACTGGGCTGAACAGTAATGTGACTAATGGATAAAACAAAGCGTTATGACTACTTTTACTTTTAATACTTTAAGGACATTTCACTACTATTAAGCCACATATGTACTTTTACTTTTGTAATATTTTGAATGCACAACCTTAACTTGTATTTTGCATTGTGGTATTGCTACTTTTACTTAATGATCTGAATACTTCTTTCACCACTGGTCTCAAATATATAGTGACCTTTTTAAAAAAGCCCCAGTAATTTCCTAAAACACCTGGGCACTGTAGTTTTTAGCAAATGGCACTCAACAGGAGTAAATTGTGCATTTGTTGGGGACTATTTTCAGCTGTGGATTAAAACACATTTGGTGCAATAGTGAATGTTTATGGCAGCAGGATGGTGTATGGGGGTTGAGTCTAAATTAACTACAGTGCTTATGTTCATTGAAATGAAGAAACATTGTCACCGAGGGCAACAATTGGACCAAAATGGAGCTCTATGGCACAAAGGAATAAGCTATTTCTGCTTGTGGCTACACAGACGATACCTAATATCAATTCAGTGTTGGTTTTTGTCTTTCCGCAGGTTTTTTGACAATAAGGAAAATATAAAATATCACACCCTTTAAAGCTAGGGTTGGTAATCTTGAGAAACAAGCAAGAGTACGCTAGATTTTAAGAATTATCCAACCTAAAAACCCAGCCCAGTGTTGTCAACTCTTTTCCAATAAAAGTATCTAGCAGCACTAGCTCCAAAGGTCGCTAAATCTAGCGAGAAAGTTGCCAAGTCGGCAACATTGACAGCCTGTTCCTTCAGAGACACTCCCTCCAAGACACTCCCCCAACACTATCAATACGAACATGAACAACTAACATGGCTATTGTTAGTACTCACAGCTGTCAAGCTAGCAGCTTGCGGAAGACTCCGGTGACGCACAATAAGTGCACGGGCAGAGTGCATGCAGGCAGACAGACAGGTTTATTACAGTCCTGCGACAGCCACAAATACCGGAAGATTTATTCTTTTTTTTGTTAGAGCATTTGATTTAATTATTGCTGTCGGGATGTAATGTGAATTTCAACAAATATAACAAAAGATGTTTTTTTAAAGAACACTACCAACCCTAGCTTTACGTTTCCTGTTCAGTAAAACATGACTCTATATGGAAGCCTGGAAGAATATCATGTTATCCCTGATGTCCCCTTCTCTCCTGCTGTTTCAGGGGGACTCTGGGGGTCCACTCGTATGTGACGGCCGGGTCTATGGCTTGGTGTCCTGGGGGACAGGATGTGCCGATGCCCAGTTTCCTGGAGTCTACACTGCTGTGTCCAAGTTCCGCAGGTGGATAGACAACACCATATTCAGCTACTACAGCAGGTGTAACAAGGATTAAAACCCAATGTTACTGAGATTGTGGAGACTTAATGCTCTTCATTTCAACTTCAGTTCTTTGATTTAACATATTCTCTTTTTTTTTTTACCATTTGTGCACATTTAATTATATGTTAATTTGTTTAAAGAATAGTTTGACATTTTGGGAATTACGTTTATTCGCTTTCTTGCTGAGAGAACAGAAGATTGATAGCACTGTCATATCTGTACGCTAAATATGAACAGCTAGCAGCTGGTTAGCTCAGCTTAGAATAAAGACACGAGAGGAAAACTAAAATCTGCATACCAACACCTCTAAAGCTCACTAATGATATATATTTTGTTCATTTAATCTATACAAAAACCAAAGTGTAAAAAATAACAAGTTGTGTTTTTAAGGGGGTTATGTGCCTGATGGTGCTAAGATAAGCTAACCACGCTCCAGCTTCATATTGGCAGATATGACTTGCTGCAAGAAAGCAAATAAGTGCAAAATGTCAAACTATTCCTTTAAGTTTTCAAGCTTGAATATTTATCATGTCTGTTGTTGATCTGTTTACAGCATTTCAAAAACAAAACAAGTGATGAATTATTCACCACATCCCTCTGGTAGAAAAAAAGGACATATATAGGATATATATTGACCACATTTCCACAACATCAAGAATGAGGTGCCAATATCACTGCTTAATTGCTCAGTGCTCATAGAAAACTATTTGAAATGCTTTAAGCAGGTGCATGCACAATTTAACCGGGTCTTACCGGTGCTACAACTGCAACATCAAAGATCACATGAGCATTCAATGCTCGTTCACAGGTGATTGACACAATAACAGCAACAACTGTACAATATAATGCAATCCAATACATGAGCCCTGCAAAACAACCCAATTGTGAAGCTTGTGATGTTTTTATTTTTGTTAAGGTGATCTATCCAGAGCATTAACATAGCAGCAAACAATTATTGCTATGCAAAGATATAGTGAAGTAACGTCTACCTGAGCAGAGAATGAAGTTGCCCTCCCTCTGTGTGTGTTGTAATCATAGACTCCATATAAGAAGTCAACAGAGTCACTGTTATGTCACCCACTGGTTTGTGGACTGCCCTTTTGAAGCCTTGAGTTCTGCATTTTGGCCGTCACCATCTTGATTTTTGGCCGTCACCGTCTTGGTTATTTGCAACCAGAAGTGACACGAGAGGGTGGAGCAAAGTACAACCCAACGCTGAATAAGATGTTTATAGGGGACCAAAATGTTGTAATTAACTTCCATGAGCTGAAAACACACTGTGAAAGGGTTAAAGTTCTCATACGAAAACACGGACAACACCCAGACCGGACAACATCCAGACCGGACAACACTGTGGTAGCGACCTGTCAATCACAAGGTAGCCCCGCCCTAAAGCATCCCCTGCTTTATGGTCTGTTTGACTCTAAGGAGTCGCCCCTGCTGGGTATTAGAAAGAATGCAAGTTTAAAGCACTTCCGCATTGGCTTCACCTCTCAGACCCCGAAGTTGCTGTAATCCGAGCTTCTCCATGCTTTGTTGACATCGCCGGGCGCTGCTCTGCACTGCTCTCATACAGCGGTTACAGCTGATAACGCTGATAGCGCCGTTGCGGAAGTGTAGCACCCACCTTCCCGTTCCCCCCAGGTAAAAACTGTTTGCTCTGTCAGCAGTGTTGTCTTTGTTTTCACTGTTAGCGCTTTTGCTACGAGCTGCCGGCTCAGCCGTCGCCATGTTGAGCGCCGTGCGGAGGCAATAGAAATGCTCCCAATCTTGCATTTAGCGCTTTTAAGACTGGAACTGAAATGACTAGAAAAATAATTTTTCAAGCAAAATCTACAAACATTCGATGATGGATTGACTTTACTGTTACGTTACTGTTGGTCGGACAAAAAAAGCAATTTGAAGATGTTTTCTTGGGCTCGAGGAAATTGTGGTGGGCATTTTTCACTATTTTCTGATTTACCATTTAATCAGGTCGGAAAGTACAGAAAATAATTGTTAGTTTGCAGGAAATTGTTGATTCAACTATAGGGTCAATTTTCACACTCAATATGTTTGTGGGTTGCTTGTACTGAATTGCAAAAACATACATCAAATGGGAAAATTAATGCTTTTGATCAACTCTTTTAATATTGAATGAAGACACAAATAATGCACAATTGGATTGATTTATTCCTTACAGTCGCATTTAATCAATATAGGACCATTAATGCATACAGCATTTCTGTCAATCTGAATATGAACTAACTCAGTTACAGTGATTAAGAATCTATATACCGGATGTGTGTGTGTGTGTGTGTGTGTGTGTGTGGTGGAGGAAGACAAAGCAGCTGCCTTGTCCTTTAGTTGAATTAGTAAGTCAGTGATTACTGCCAATTTCATGGGGTTTATTTATGGAGTAGTGGTGTTATAAACCTGGCACTATGCATAAAGCACTTAAGTATGAGAGTTGAGCAAATGCATGGAAGTAGGTTACAAAAAGAGAGAGATTGAAAGTGTGAGTGTGTTAGAAAACAATGACATGAACTGTACTCTTTTATATACTTTAATAAATGACTGATCATCCCACTCTCTGGCTGGCTTCTTTATTTGTAATTACAATACGGATATCCCAGCTCAAAGGCTTGTCGCCGCTCTTTGCTTATGTAGTGGAGACTTTTAACAACGCTTGTTTGGATAGATAACTCGTAAAGTCCTCCTTATGCTGTGTCACTTAGACAGCGGGTCAGTGAAGCCATTACAGGAGGACTCTTAATAAGTCACTACACTGATTAATCTTTAAACACTACAGCGATCCCTTTCGGTGTAGAGAGTCTTGGTTGCTTGTCACCAGAATCTCTAAAACAGCTGATGAGCTTTCCCAAAAGTGGACTAGCGTCATGAAATATGCATGGAGGCAGTCTTCCCTCCGAGCAATCTGTGTGATATCTGAGGTGAACAGTGATTCCTGTAAAGACAAGCGGAGGCTAAAGCCAGATGAAATCCGTACAGCCTGCATCACACCTGATAGGTGTAGGAGCATCACAACAGAATGAATAGTTGATGGCCTACTTTAGAGGCATCTCTGGTTTCACTGCTCAGCCCCGTTCGCTTCTGTGGCGATGGGTGTGTCGGTGCCCCATGTGATTGATGGATTTCACGGCTTTTATGTCTCTGATTCTACAGGCTTGGTTACATAAAGGCTGATTCCTTTTGTTCTGGCATGAGATGGCCTCTCCGGGGAGTGTTAGAGAGTATATCGCCTGACATGGTTGATCCAGAGTTCCCTATATGCTCACTGGCTCACAAAGGGAAATTTCCCACTCTGGGTTTTGTGTGTTTCATGGAGAAGTATTGATTTGAGGCATACAGACTGTGACCAGTTCACTAACCGCTTCTCCCAACGGACTCTTTGTTGCTTTGTGGCAGCTGGGAAGATAAAAACATGTTTGACAATGATAATGGCTTCTTTTCCCAAAACTAGGCCACCAGTATCCATTATTTTCCAATATGTGTCATTCATTCAAAAACAAAGTTTACTCTAATGACCCTGGCAGGGATTTGGAGTATCCGGGGTGGTATGGTATACACATAAATAGACATTTAGTCTAAATAGCTATTTAGAAAGTGGTAGAAGAAGTACTCAGACCCTTTACTCAACTATTAGAAGAAAATGTCCTGCATTTAAAATCCTGCTGAAGTAAAAGTACAGCAATATTAACAGGAAAATGTACTTAAAGGAACAGTGTGTAGCATTTAGGCAGATCTAATGCCAGAAATGGAATATAATATTAGTAAGTATGTTCTCTTTAGTGTATATCACCTGAAAATATGAATCGTTGTGATTTCGTTACCTTAGAATGAGCCGTTTATACTAGGGCTGTCCATCAATTAATGTTAACCATGATCATGATTAATTGCATGATTATCCATAGTTAATCACGATTAATCACAAATTAATCGTACATTATTTAACTGTTTAAAATTTACCTTAAAGGGAGATTTGCCAAAATATGCAAATATGCTGCTTTATGCAATGTATATATTTATTATTGGAAATCAATCAACAACACAGAACAATGACAGATATGGTCCAGAAACCCTCACAGGTACTGCATTTAGCATAAAACAATATGCTCCAATCATAACATGGCAAACTGCAGCCCAACAGGCAACAACAGCTGTCAGTGTGTCAGTGTGCTGACTTGACTATGACTTGCCCCAAACTACATGTGATTATCATAAAGTGGGCATGTCTGTAAAGGGGAGACTCGTGGGTACCCATAGAACCATTTACATTCACATATCTGGAGGTCAGAGGTCAAGGGACCCCTTTGAAAATGTTTTTTTTAATTGGTTTTTCCTCTCCAAAATTTAGCGCTAGTTTGCAGCGTTATTTATCCTCCTTTGCGATGAGCTAGTATGACATGGTTCGTACCAGAAAGAAAGTGGTAAAAGAAGTACTCAGACCCTTTCCTTTAGTAAAAGTACCAATAAAACAATTTAAAAATACTCCATTACAAGAAAAAGTCCTACATTTAAAGTCCTGCTGAAATATAAGAACAGAAATATTAACAGGATAATGTACTTAAAGGAACAGTGTGTAGCATTTAGGAGGATCTATTGTTCTGAAATATAATTTAATATTAATAAGTATGTTTTCTTTAGTGTATAATCACCTGAAAATATGAATCGTTGTGTTTTTGATGCCTTAGAATGAGCCGTTTATATCTCCATAAGGAGCGGGTCCTCTTCAGGGAGCCGTGTTTCTGCAGTAGCCCAGAAAGGACAAACCAAACACCGGCTCTAGATAGGGACATTTACGTTTTCAGGTTTTCGCGTCGGCCACCTTAGTTCTCTTTCATGCCTGGCACACGGGAGAAGTTTCAGTTGATTGCAATCTGCAACCTCACCGCTAGATGCTGCCAGACACACTGCACCTATAAGTTACGTTTGGACTACTTTATATACTGTTAGTTTAGTTCAGTGGTTCCAACCTAAGGGTTGGGTCCCTCCAAAGGGTCTCAAGATAAATCTGAGTTGTCGTGAGGTGATTAATGGGAACATCCTTTACCAAAGGAAAGGAGAGAATAACATCCCACAATTCCTTGCGGCCGCAGCATTTAAAGCGACGCATCGTTTGTTCGTTCCTGATAACAAACGATATGCTTATCTTGCATATTATTTTCATACGCTCATACACTAATTGGGATTCATGTTTAATATTAGTGGACAGTGACAATCAGTTGTTTCACTTTATTTTTAATTAATTATTTATTTGGAACATGTAACAAATACCTCAGTAAAAAACAAAACAAGAATAACTAATAAAATGAACAGTAAACAATCAATTAAGAAATAATAAACATAAATAAATATTACATGTCACAAAAGAAGTTTGAAGAAGTGTATGGTCCAACACCTCCATAACTCCAACAATTAACTCAATATTTATCATATATTCCTTTGTTTATTTCAGTTCCAGCCTTGGTAATGAAGTGATATTTTTCACCGGTTGTCCTCGTTAGGTCAGATGATCTTTATTATCTGTTGATAGAGTGTACCAGCAGCAGGAGGACCTGTGGTATCTCTCTTTCACACACCGCGGGTGAAGCAGTCTGTCATTGAATGACCTATTTAAGAACACACGGGGGAAGCAGCGCCTTTTGTAGTCCATCTTCAGAACATTGTAGTTTCACCACAGCAGACTCACGTCACTAACATCCGCCGCCGTCGCATCATAATGACGGAGTCTAGTTAAAGAGCAGTCGGATTCTCTGAACACCACAGTTGTCTTTTTCCTAACTCCTTCTGAATTCTCCTTCTCATCTTTCCTTGACCTCATGACGTTTTCCATCGAGGTCAAGGAAAAGTGGTTAGGAAAAGACGTTAGGACGTAATTTTTTGACTTTTCAAACGCAGCCCAGGCTTTCAATTAACTCCAATGTTAACCCATCCGTGTCATTATTAGACGCTCAGAGCAACTGACGTAGTATAAAGAGCGAGGAAGGAAGGGGCAAACAAACGCAGGACTTTCACTCGGGACCAACGTTCATGTCCCATGTGAAACCAAAAGTTTATTTATTTTTACGTTTTGTCACATGACGTTACTTTCGTAGCTTAAGTTATATAGCAGATGTCAGGCTGTTCTGCACCGTTTGTACCTATATCTACAAAAAGTAATGCACTGTAATTCGTATATAACCCACAAAATCAATTTGTATGTAATCCATGTAATCATGAACCAGGAAGTATAAAGAGTAACAAACGCCATGTAGGGAGGATATCAGGTTGGATGGGTGGCTCAAAAAACACTGGACTTTGGCCCAGGAGACCGATGTTCGTAAACCGTGTCAAACAACAAGTCAACATTAATTTCTTAGTCACAAACTTCTGTTCTTAAATTATGCTACTTCTATAGTTATTTTAATCCAAATCACAATCTTTTCCTAAGCCTCACTAAGGAGTTTTGTTGCCTAAACCTAACATAGTTTCCTGTGAAGACGAAAGTTTATTTTGAAAAGACTGCATGCATGTAACGAGCAGAAATTGACACATGTTGATGGACATTCGTAGGAAAACGCATGAAAAATGAGGAATAACTTTTCGGAAGATACGAACAGTTGTATGAGGATACGTTGCAGATGTACGTATTTGAACCCAAGCCGTGATCTTTTTTCTTAACCAAACCAAGTTTTGTTGCCTAAACCTAACCGTTTCACAACGTCAACCATGTGTTACAACGTAAACCGCAGCTGTTTCAAAACGCAAACCACATACAAACCTTCTGCATCAAGATAAACCGCAAAATATGACGAGTAGGGATAACAAGAGACACTGCTTTTTTTGTGAGAGGCCACCAGCCAAAATGACTGTGAACCATTGGCACAATGTATTAAATTAGAGGTAATTAGGGGTAAATTAGAATAAAACAGAAATACTCAAGTAAAGTACCTCAAAAAGTACAGTACTTGAAAGATGTTCCAATATTCAGGCAACTTTCTAAAGACAAAAGCTTTGTTAATAGATAATAGAAAAACAATGATGGTTCCAAGAATGTCACAACAAAAGAAGTGTCTGCTTAATATTCTAGAGGATGAAAATGCACATGGCGTATTTGAACCAGCAGGGGGCATTTGATCATTAAAGCAGGAGGAGCAGAAAAACAACAGATGAGGTGCAGCCCTGCTGGCACTTCCTCCTCTTGGCCTCCTCCTCTCTGATTATAATAAGCCCTTCCACTCAAGTGTTGTGTCTGCACATGAAAATGTTACATCATGCTTTCTGAATTACAATGATTATGAATGTACGAAAATATAACGCAGTGATGAGAGTGTTTTTATCTGCTGGAGAGGCTTCATTAGAGGCAAAATGAGAAAGAGGGAAAGAAGCCTGCATGTGCCTGGTCCTCTACACTTGCTCTAGCCGAGGTGCAGAGTCTTGGTGGCCAGACAACTGTTGGAGTTCAGTGGGACGCCAGGAAGCTCCGAGGCATGACAGAAGCTGAGATGAAAACGTGACCGGATTATTGTGCCGACGTCCTCTCTTCGAAACCAAAGAGCCATTCAACTTCACAAACAGCCTCTTTTTCCTCCTCCTCCTTTCTTTCTTTCTCTTCTGGCCCTGCAGATGCACTTTATCTTTTTTCTTTTTTACAATTTCTCTCCTTAATTCTTTGACATGGCTGCAGCCAGAAGGCTTTTTCATGAATCTGGGACAACAGGCATGTGTAAAATATGCAGAAGATGGAATAATTGGCTCAAAGGCAAAGGCTGAAATATGATTTTAAAAAACAGAATAATCATTACTACATCCTGCAATAGATTTTTTTTTTTAAAGAGAAATGACAGAAAAGTCTAATGGTGCATTGTTACTGTGTAGTTAAGCTTTATTTTTAGTCGCTTTTCAGGGTAAAAGCATTCTTGATGGCTGTATTGGACATCCTAAAATAGATGCTGGTCTCGAACGGGAGGACGGGATAATGAGCAGGCTGAGTGACTGAATCAGCCACTCGAGTTCAGACTACTTCCATTCGATAAAATACAACTAAAGAGTAAGTTGTCATGGCGAGCCTCAAACCCGAGACAAAGCGAATATAGAAAATAAGCCATCGATCCTAGTTGTAAAAGACTGGATTCTCAATTTAATAGTTATCTTATCTCATAATACGGCCAACACTCTGTGAGGTTTTACAACCAGTCAGCGCTAAAATCCATTAACGTCTAAGATGGGGCCATTTGTTTCCTCTGTTCATTGAGAAGAGTTTGGGGCTAAATGGAGATGAATGGTCCAAGTGTTGGGCCCTGACAGTTTTGGCAGAACACACCTGGGAGAGAACAGCTGAATATTAAAAACCACTGACGTTTCTGGAGTCAGCAATATGGCACTGGATGACAAGAGCAGGAAATATATCCTCTATCCCACACACAGATGGTCAGGGCCGGCTCTAACCCTTTTGGTGACCTAGACAAAAGTCAGATTTAGAGCCTGTGCTTAGGGTTCAACCCCCCAGAACCGTAACCCTAGCCCCGTAAACCGCAACACACATAGGGCACCCGATTCCATTGTTATCAGCCCATTAAATAGGCGTTATCAGTCACGTCATGTTTTGAACACAACAAAAAGACTTCTTTAGGTTTTGGTAACAAAACTATAACTTCTTTAGGTTTCGGCAAAAAAACAGTTAAGTTCAGGCAATAAAACTTCAACTTCTTTAGGTTCAGGCAATAAAACTACAACTTCTTTAGGTTTAGGCAATAAAACTACAACTTCTTTAGGTTCAGGCAATAAAACTACAACTTCTTTAGGTTTAGGCAATAAAACTACAACTTCTTTAGGTTTAAGCAATAAAACTACAACTTCTTTAGGTTCAGGCAATAAAACTACAACTTCTTTAGGTTTAGGCAATACAACTTCAGCTTCTTTAGGTTTAGGCAATAAAACTACAACTTCTTTAGGTTTAAGCAATAAAACTTCAACTTCTTTAGGTTTAGGCAATAAAACGACAACTTCTTTAGGTTTAGGTAAAAAAACAAAACACTTAGTTAAGTGTAGGGAAAAACATCGTCAGTTGGCGTTGAAACGTTAGTCTTTAAATATATATGATATAAGCATATTGTTTGTTTTCATGGACGGCCAAATGGTGCGTCGCTTTAAATGTTGCGGCCGCAAGGAATTATGGGACGGCATTATCTCCTTTCCTTTCGTAAAGGATGGTCCAGTGTATCCTATGCTAAAGGAGATAAGAGAGGAAGCATTGAAGCACCTTTCCTTAGCATTTAGAGAATTCAAACAGCTCTTAGCATGGCTAACACTTAGATATTTCCGGGTCATTACACTCCGTTATACCTTCCTAAGCAAAAAAGACTATTTGACCGCAGCCTTGGTGAGCATTGTCTTGAATCACTAGTACTGGGTAGTCCTGGGACCTTGTGATTTGGGAGCAGCATTGCAGGTGTAGCTCATCAAGGTGCCCAGCACCCAGATGTGGGAGATTAGCTTTGTTACATAACAGGCAAATCTTGAGACAAGACACATCTGCTCAGCAACACAAATAATTACAGCAGTTAGTTCACTTAGAAGAAGTGGTAAACAATCAGAGTTTGAGGCTTTAGAACAATGTAAAATGTCAGCCTGGAAGGGTTTGAGGCGCAGGAACACAGAGAGTGATTAGTATTGAGATGCAGGATGGGGGATGGTAATTGCAAATAACAGCACTTCAGTTTCCATGAAAGACATTTACTACAGAGGATGGGAGAGATGTGAAGTGTGTCATCCCTCTTTTCATCCCCCTACAAAGTGAAGTGAGCCAGTCTGGAAGGAAATTTGGATGCACAGTTGAAAACATTTCACTGAACTTATTTGTTCATTAATTGCTAGATGCGGGCAATAAAAGGCATCTTTGGTTTTGGTCTTTAATATGTAAAGACTGAATGACAGGACATGTTTTGAAATGCTGCTTCCACTCCGCTTTCTTTTTTCTTTTTTTTGCCTCTGCTCGCTTCCACATCCTTTTTGCTGCTTGGTAGATTTATCAAGTTTCCCCTCAGAGGATTAGCAGAAAGTAGAGCACTTTAATCATGTTTCCTAACTTAGGGCTGCCATCAAAGGGAGGCAGAGCTTTGTTCCGTTGCAGAGATATTGCTGATAACCCCCTCGAAGCCTCAGATCGGAGCCCGCTGACATTATTCCCCCACCTCTTTACCAGCTAATAACAAGACTCACTTGTGGAAACATCCTAACGTGTGTGTTGTCACGGTTGTTTTAATTGTAAATGTTTCTAAAGTACCTTCAAGAGGAAAGTAATGAAGTAGATTTAGTAGGCTACACTGCAGTTTTGAGGAACTTATACTTGACTTGAGTGCTTCCATTTTATGCAACTTTACACTTCTGATGTCACAATAAATACAAACAAATACAAAAACATGCAAAAAAACCCAAACAGTAAATAGGCCACAGCCAAATACGAGCTACACAGAAAACACAACCAAAGAAAAATAAAATGTATTACAAATACAGAAAAGGAACCAAACACAAAAATGGGCTACAAATACATAAAACAAAACCAAATACAAAAGCATGCTATAAATACAGATAACACGACCAAATACAGACAGAGCAAACAAATACAAAAACCCACAACAAATAGAGGAAAAACACAACCAAATACAAAAAGGCAAACAAATACAGAAGATACAACCAAATAGCAAAAAAGCTGCAAGTTGCAAATAACAAAATATATGATATTGTATGAAAAGTCATTCCTCATTTTTCATGTGTTTTCTTACGAATGTCCAGCACCTCGTGGCGCACCGGTCAATTTCCGCTTGTTACATGCATACAGTCTTTTTAAAATAAACTTCTATCTTCACAGAAACAATTTGGTTAGGTTTAGGCAACACAACTACTTGGTTAGCTTTAGGAAAAGATTGTGGTTTGGGTTAAAATAACTCCAGAAGTGGCGTAACTTAAGTAGGGAAGTTACATGACAAATAAGTCAACGTTGACTTCTCGTTGCACATGGGACACTAACAGCGGTCTACTGGACGAAAGTCTGGTGTTTTTTGACTCACCCATCCACCCCAACCTCCTCCCTATGCAGCGTTTGTCGCTCTTCATACTTCCTGGTTCACGATTATCCTCTTAGAATAAAACACTAAAGTAGTAACTTTGTAGATTAAGAATTTAAATATGATGATTTGTTATAGACTTAAGTTCCCAACAGTATGGAAAATAATTGAAAAACAGTCAAATGCTCCCCACATGTTGATGCATCTCTAACAATAATCCAGTGATATCATTTATATTTGTCATTTTTGAAAATATAATAAAATGTTTTGTGATAAAACTTATGTACTTATACTTTAAGGCACATTGTGTAGGATTTAGTGGCATCTAGCGGTGTGGTTGCAGATTGCAACCAACTACCCTCCGCTCACTCCTCCCTTTCCCAGACTGCGGTAACGTGACCCGCCGAGTGCAAAACCGCGGAAACGCCGTTCGCCTCGCTCAGAGGCCATCCTCATTATAATACCACTACTTTAGGAGCAACAGAAGTCAGACGGCGTCTGGCGGTACCACGGTTTTGCACTTTGCGACTCAAGTTATCGATGTTTCACAAGTGTGTCGGAGAACTACGGTGGTTTGTCCTTTCTGGGCTACTGTAGAAACATGGCGGAACAACATGGTGGACTCCGTGAAGAGGACCTGTTCCCTATGTAGGGATCATTCAAAGCTAACGAAAACACAATGATTAATAGTTTCAGGTGTTATACACTAACGAAAATATGGTTATGAATGTTATATTATATTTCTGCTAATAGATCTCCTGAAATGTTACACACTGTTCCTTTAAGTCAAATTCTGAATGCAGGACTTTTACCAGTAACAGAGTACATTTGCACTGTGGTATTGATAATTTACTTAGTAAAGGATCTGAGTACTTCCTTCGATCATAACTGTGTTGAAACTAATGTGCAGGGAATGTGATTGTTGATCCAGACAGTGGAAGACAATTATAAATAAGCAACTGTGCTAATTTAAAACTTGACGAAGCAGAAGTGACACTCATGTCTGGCTTGTATTGCGTGTCACTGCCAGACGGTGGGAAAGGGAACATTTGGGGTGCAAACGGAGGATTTGTGAGGAAGAACAAGCGAGTTAGTGACAGAGGGGGCGATGTGATGGGATTAAACTAAATATCTGATCGCATTGGAGCTGACAGAACGTCTCAAACTAGCCATGAGGCGTGCTGTGTTTGGATGTGAACAACTGTCACTCCCTTTACTTTTATAATACACATCCACTGTCTCCTGTCTAATCTTGTAATGCGATGCAGTTTTATGTAACAACAAACTACAGAGGCGACATCATTGTTGTACATCTTGCTCTCGGCGTGTACTTTGCATGCCTTCCGTGTACATGCCACATTGCACAGAACACCCGTCCACACTGAATAATGCACCACAGTCAAGTGTTCAGACAGCTACTGAAATGTTTTTGATCAGACAACAGTGATTAAAGCAACCGGCGGCAACACTGCGGAGAGAGAGAAGAGAGAAAAGTCCTGTGCCAACAGTGCCGAGAGACTTTTGTTTTGACATATGAAAGTTGACAAAGTTGAAATTGCGTAAGGCAAAGGTAGCAAGAGGACAGAGCGGAGCAATTAATCTTCATGTGCTCTGAAGCTCTGCTGTGTAAAAATGATGCTGCCACTCAGAGGAGACCATAATCACACTTCCATCCAAATCTAGCAGGGAGACGGAGAAGAGGCCTCCAAAGCTGTCGCGCGAAGAGAAGCGAGGGAGGCTTTGACAGTGATTGGTGGGTGTGGATCGGCTCGGAGTTTCTTTTTGAACTTGAACTACTCAGACAGAATCTTTAATGTACTTGGCAAACAGTCTGATTCTTCAGTGGATCCCCCCACCCCCACGAGGTAAAGCTACTTTAACAAGCTTCTTTAGGCTCGCTGGAAAGAAATACGTTGGATCCCGTGTCAGAGAGCACACGCGCGGTGTCACATCCGAGTCTGAGCTGCTTTCATCATGCGAGTCTCTGCAGATTACCAATCTGAGAGAGGATGTCAAGCTCGTTCTCCGCAGAACTGCGATGTCAGGGGTGATCCAGTGGCTTGAAACTTAAGAAATTATCTCTGTCGCTTGAGAAAATAAAGCAGAGACTGACGCCTTGAAGCTATACGCTCTAACTGGATACTGCTCATCAAAGGGACAGCCACCTTCTTGTGTGTGTGTGAAAGCTAAATCGTTTAGCTCTCAGCTGTGTCCAAGACACCCAGTTCATGAGAGAACAATGATTGAACAGAACAGAGTCATTTCCGCTCCCGTGCCCCCGCGGCCTCCAGATAGCACTTCCAGCTGGAGATGGCAAACAGATTAAATCTCATCCGTATGCAGAATGCAACAGAACTGCTGTCATTCCCCCCCTTCGCTGCCAGCCAGTGATTACTCGCAGAGATGAAGGAGGAGGGGTGGCGATCAATACGGAGAAAGAGAGACTGATGGGAAATCGAGGAGTACACCGGCCTGATCTAAAGAGATTCACGTTACCGCCTGGCCAATTCCAAACAGAGACAGGTGTTATGAGGCAGCGGAGCCCCCCGGGCAATGCACAAGCTCTTATTTGATGGAATTTCCTTGAGCACCGGGGCAGGAAGAGAACAATCTGTGCAAGACATCAACTGAAGTCATGATACTCCTTGTGAGGCCTGAGCATCAAAACAGTTGGGAGGAGTTGTCAAGCTGGATTTTGGGGAAAACAACAGCAAATGAAAAAAACATTTTCATCAATATGATACTTTATGCAGCATGAAACCTGCTGCAAAAACACAAAAAGGCGCAACAAATACCCAAAACACAACCAAATACAGAAACACACTACAAATACAGAACATACAAACAAATAAAATAAATTCTACAAATACTGAAAACACAACCTGATACAGGAAACATAACCAAATACAAAAAAAGCTGCAATTTGCACAGAACAAAATGGAATTGAGTAATGAAACAAAAGAAGTTTCAAGGGGACATTAAAAACTATTACTTTGCCAGGATACATCATAGACTGTATATAAAGATGGACGACATGACAGCTTCACTATAGGGGGGCTGTCATGTCGTCCGTCTTTACATACAGTCTATGATCATCATCAACATCTTGATCGCCCCCTGGTGGCTGGCTGCAGTATAGGTCATAAACCCTGCCCCCTCCATGTTAGTGGATGGGAGAATGGGCCATTGGTTTGGTTTTAAAGAGTTATTTGATGCCATAAAAAGGGGGTGTGACGTCATGCTTGACAGCTGTAATTGACAGCTGCTCTGAGTGAAGCAGTCGCAGCCGGAGGCTGCCAATTTGATCATAAATGTAGTTCTAGAGATATTCTGGTTGGCTGTTGTCTTTCTAGCCAAACTGTTACCGTGGTGCTAATGTAGCAGCTAGGTGGCTCACGTTAACAAGCTGCGGCCGTGCTCGGCACGTGATGGCTTGAGTGGGTGTGTGGGCGGGACCTTAATACCTCCTTAATAGCTCCAGCCCCCCCCCCCCCAATCACTACTGCGCAGACTCTGGCTCCAAATGACGTCAAAATCTCAAGATGGCAGCTCCCGTATCCAGGATATTAAGGCTTCACTTTTACACAGTGGTAGGAAGTGGAGATGCATCATCCATCTATATGTATGCAGTCTACGTGATAGATGAGTTGTTGCCATGGTTTGTGGCTCATTGAGTTACTGAAGTCGACAACCCGTCAGTGGAGTTGGACAAAAGAGGTAATGATGTAAGTTCCTTTTAACATTCTGATTGCATGATTCAGATATTATTTGCTACGTACCTTCACCAGCCTGCCTATTCAAATAAAGTGAGTGTCCCCAGGAAACTTCTTTTGTTTGGTGACTCAGTTCTGTGTACTTCTGTGCAACTTGCTTGTTTTCTGTATCTGCAGCACATTGCTGTATTTTCTTTTTCTGTATTTGCAGCAGTAGTTTCTTCTTCAGTGCAGATGTAATGGGCACATTGATATCAGAGACCCTTCTTTTGATACACACTAGTATTTTAAGCGCTTTATTGAAGAGCAGCGGAAACATCATAAATGAAGGTTACATAAAGATTATTTAATAATTTACTGCTGAATTATTTGACTTTGTTGTTGTGCCGTGGCATCGGTTTGATTTAGCAGCACTCTCTGCCACTTCATGATGATGCTTGATTAACAAATAATGAATGCAGTGACTTTCCGGCTCCATGCAGTACGGGCAGATTCACTGCCAAGATAGTCTTTTATTCATTAGCATTTTCAGCTCCCCATAGAATAATAAGTATTCAGCCTTCGGGCCAACTGTCGCCCGTCCTCACAAGTACAAACAAACGTCCTTGCAAACCGCAGCTACAAAAGTTGCTATTCAGTGGTATTGCCTAATTCAAGAATCAATTTGTGGCTTTGGTATGCAACTTGATATTGTACCATAATGTTTATGTTTAAATTCAATCAGTTGAAGTGTTGTAGTTCAACCTGTGACTAACATAAAACTGAATGTAAATATAATCCGTAACAGTTGTTAATAAATAAGCCTTATTTGCCAAATTAAAGTGCATGGTAGTGAGATTTATTGTCTGTTAGAGGCCACTTGTGAAGGTAAAATATAACAAGATGAAAACAAGTGCATCTGTAAGCAGCAACAGCAGCAGCAGGAGCATGGTCCTCTGGCTCTACAACAGGGCTAATGGCTTCATTAGCAAAGGGCGCTAATTAGGATTAACGAGCCTTCGCCACAACAAGCCGACACCCTTGCACTTAAACCTCCATCTGTGTCAGCTTTCAGTATGTTCACTAGTTCTATTCATTCTTTGAAGTGGACCTCACATGGTGCCCTTGGCGACGGCTGCTACATTTAAATTCTGTAAATTCTGATTTAGTTAATTTTCCAATTTGGTTAAAGTAAGATCATTTCTTAAAGAGGCACTATCAGTCAATTCATTGAACTTTCATAAAGAATGTTTTAGAAAGGTTAGCCAGTTTACTCGCTTAAAGAAAATCTGGGTTTTTAGATATTTTGGGAAATATGTTAATGAATGAATAAACATGAAGCAGCTAATTAGCTTATTCATCCATTATCTGTAAACGCTTATCCTAGTCAGGGTCGCGAGGGGGCTGGAGCCGATCCCAGCTGACATTGGGCGAAGGTCCCGAAGGCGGGGTTCACCCTGGACAGGTCTCCAGACTATCACAGGGCTGACACATAGAGACAGACAACCATTCACACTCACATTCAAACCTACGGGACATTTAGAGTCAACAATGGACCTAACCTGCATGTCTTTGGACTGTGGGAGGAAGCCGGAGAAAACGCTAACCACTGAACCACCGTGCAGCCCAGCTAATTAGCTTAGCTTAGCATAAAGACCAGAAACAAGAGGAAACAGCTAGCCTGGCTCTATCCACCTCTAAAGAGCACCAAATAACATGTTATGTCTCGTTTGTTTAATGAACTGCATGAACATTAGGGCTGTCAATCCATTAAAATATTTAATCACGATTAATTGCATGACTGTCCATGAATAATTGCAAATTAATCACCTTTTTATTTGTTGAAAATTGAATGTAAAGGGAGATTTTTCAAGTATTCAATGCTCTTATCAACATGGGAATGGACAAATACGTTGCTTTATGCAAATGTAGATATATATACATATATTGGTGGAAATCCAGAAACCCTCACAGGTACTACATTTAGCATAAAAAATATGCTTAAATCACAACATGGCAAACTGCAGCCCAACAGGCAACAACAGCTGTCAGTGTGTCAGTGTGCTGACTTGACTATATATTATAATAAAGTGGGCATGTCTGTAAAGGGGAGACTCGTGGGTACCCATAGAACCCATTTTCATTCACATATCTGGAGGTCAGAGGTCAAGGGACCCCTTTGAAAATGGCCATGACAGTTTTTCCTCATCAAACTCAGTGACTGCCTGTCATCTTGTCGTCACAGTGACATTGCCAGGCATCCGGTGACCAGAGATAATGCTAGAATGCTGCTAGCTATTTTCCCTGTTTCCAGTCTTTATGCTGAGCTAAGCTACGCTATTTTTCTAATCAAAATTTGATTTAACCAAGCTTCATTGAGATTAATAATCTCCTTTACGAGTGTCCTGGCCAAGACAGGCAGCAGCACACTAAACAGAGTTTCAGACATACAACATATAACAGTTACAGAAAAAAACCTTTCAGATCACAGCATGACTACACCAAAATAAGACAAATATCATCACATAGGGGCAATTAGCTCAGTCAAAGCATGTATCTTCCTCCAACTTCTTCTATCTATCTCTTGAAAACACTTAAAGAGACCAGCTCCCCTAGACACAAATCAATCTACAACAAATTCTAAAACGCAGGAGCAGCATACCTAAAAGCCCTTTTACCCATTTCAAGATGGACCTTGGGAACAGAGTAAGTCTTGTGAATATGTCACAGAGCGGAGATGGTAGCTTCCAGCATTTTTCAGATGGATAAATTGATGCAGATACGAAGGAAGCACATTAAGAATTGCCTTATAAATAAGGACATGCTGGTGATTAAGTCTATGCAGGCCAACCAACCCTATAGCATACAGGGAGCAATGGTGAGTGAGGGCCTGAAGCTTTTTAATGAACTTCAATGCTCCATGGTATAAAGTATCTAAAGAGTGAAGGCATTGAGAAGATGAATGCATATAGAAAACATCACCATAGTTAATCACAGACATAAAGTACTGTAAGTTATTAAAGTTAGTAAGTAAAGTAGCAGCAACAAGTCTCCCTTTTGCATCAAAAGAAAAGCAGGACGTCTTATTTCTTTCTACAGATAGCTGGAGAAACTGTTAGTTTCTTATTTAACAGACAAATATGGTGTTTTTACCAAAACTATTCTTTTAAATATCACAACCAGGCAGCAACCTCCGGTTCTGAAAAGTGAAGCTAAGCTGAAGTGCCTTACACTTGCATTCTTTCTAACAGCCAGCAGGGGGCGACTCCTCTGGTTGCTAAAAGAAGTCTGATTGTATAGAAGTCTACAGACAGAAGACATTAACGTAACATAATATTGATTCATATTTGATCAGCGCTGCCTAGTTTGACGACGGCTAAATACCAAGATAGAGACGGCCAAATAACCAAGATGGCGACGGCCAAAATGCCGAACTTGAGGTTTCAAAGCCATAATCCACAAACCAATGACGTCATGGTTTATGTCCCCTTCTTATATACAGTCTATGATCACCATGCAAACATATGAAATGACTTAAAATCATTGGGTGCAAACAATATTCCATACCCTACAAAATTCTGTCAGCATATCAAATTAAATTACTAAACAAACGTGATAATGTTTCAACGTTTCTAGGCAACTATGCAACATGACAGTGCCACACAAGCTCAGTACGACTCCGGGTACAACATGGGATCGGTTTTATCTGCTGCAGATGCTGTAATTCATGCCGAGCCTTTACCACCAGCTGCTATAACACCATCATTAAGTGGAAAACTGTGGCCCCCTCGGGAAGTATCCACGAATCCATCATATCCTTTCATCGCGGTAGCTGTGAAGATGCTGTGTTTATAAGGTCTTTCTTCATGTCATGTGCTTCGCGAGCCCTGAGAGAGAGGCAGCATCTGTTACTACAAACAAACGGCCTGTAAGCCTATGAATCACGCGGAGTGGCCACTGACAACTTAATTTAGCCGAGCCCCAAGCAAACCAACTCACACTGGGTCTCAGTCTTATTAATTTGAAAAGCTGTCTGATAGGCCAGAGCTACAGTGGTCTTTTTAAATGCCGCACACTGTGCTGATATATGAAGTTATGGGATATTGCTGGTTCAGCTTAAAAGTCCCCAGTGAATAAGCTCAAAAGCCTTGATACTCTCTTAATCTGCTGTGGTATAAATGTGCTGAAACAGAACAAAGGGGATGGATCGAGTGAATATTAAATTAAATGCTTACTATTTCAGAATACATCGTCTTTCGTGAGATAGACAATGATTCTTTTGAAAGCAGATCTCCCACAGAAACTTGGTTTCTACACAGAGTTCTCTGTATACACTACCTGGACATTTACACGGATTTCTATTCATGAAAGTCGGGTTTATTGTGCCAGCTCCAAATGAGATCGAGTCTGTTGTCCAAAGCTCACAGATCGATGTGTTTCATTTCATCAAATGGATGTTTTCTGGCAGTAACAACAGTTCATGCCCTCAACACTGAATGAGGATGGTTAGTTTTCCACTAACCTTCTCTCTCTCTCTCTCTCTCTCTCTCTCTCTCTCTCTCTCTCTGTCTCATTCTTTCTTTTCAAAGTTTTTCTTTTTGTCTGCGCGACCTTCCTTGCTTTTCAGACAAAATCCACAGAAATATTACCCTCAGAAAGATAGAGCCGTCTGGCCATGTTCCCATTTTCCATTATAATTATCCTTTATCATTTGGGTCAGACAGACTGTACATCATCACTGCAACCTTAAGTCCATTACAAAGACACAATGTTAAACTGTTCTTCTCTTTTTTTAGCTTAGTTACAAACTTACACTGTTGTTTCTGGCATCTTTGCGTCATTGTCAGGATGACATAAAAAATGTGTCACTTTCTTCTGAGAATAAGCTGTGACCCAATTCCATACCACATACTGACTGTATACATTATATACTGTAATCTTTATAGTATACTCTTTTGTAGTTAGTATTAGGGCTGTCAATCGATTCAATAATTTAATCGCGATTAGTCGCAAATTAATCACACATTTTGTATCTGTTCAAAATGTACCTTAAAGGGAGATTTGTCAAGTATTTAATACCTTTATCAACATGGGAGTGGACAAATATGCTACTTTATGCAAATATATGTATATATTTATTATTGGAAATCAATTAACAACACAAAACAATGACAGATATTGTCCAGAAACCCTCACAGGTACTGCATTTAGCATAAAACAATATGCTCCAGTCATAACATGGCAAACTGCAGCCCAACAGGCAACAACAGCTGTCAGTGTGTCAGTGTGCTGACTTGACTATGACTTGCCCCAAACTGCAGCCTGCAGCCTCCCTGCCAACAAGCTACATGTACAGTACATGGTACCAATGGATTCATCCGGTTTTCTTGTTTCATATGATGCCAGTATCTTCACTCTAGCTTTAAAACTGAGCCCACTACAACCTCCAAAAGATTGATTGCGTTAATGCTTTAAAGAAATTAGTGGCGGTAAAACAAATTTGTGTTAACGCATTATTATTGCGTTAACTTTGACAGCCGTAGTTAGTATACAATAAATCAACATACTTAACTGTTTTATCATTACAGGAAATGATAAAATACTTGCATTGTCAGGTGTCAATCAAACTGGGACTTCAGTGCAAGTTAAACTTAGTTATTTCTAGTTTTTTGAGGTGTTCCTGCATTTGCTTCAGCACCATCCATAACAAGTTTGAGTTATTTCCAGATGTGAGCAGCTCCTCCTCCATTTCCATTACGTTGTGTAAGAATAGTGTCTATCAACAGCACACTCAAAAATCAGGGTTCTTTTAATGCGTATTGGTTGTTTTGAGTACTTTGTTTAGTAACGTTTCCAGCATGTATGTATAGATTGGGGACACAGCTAATGATTTTGAAAGCTGTAAATGACCAATTAATATATTAAGGAATTGTATGAAAATGATTGGGGTGGGGGGAGGGCAGAATATATTATATTTTATTGGGTGATGGACTTGAGCCCCACTACCAGATTACAAATAATTAAAATAGATATGAAATGAATCAGATGATATTACCTGATATGTTGCTGGAGTTGCATAGCCAGCAATGTTGGAGACGTTTTCTCCGGACAGCTGCTCCACAGAGCGCAGCGTTGAATATCAACACACTGTTAAACTAATGTCTACATAGTGTGGGGACAAGTCAAAGGAAGCTGTGTGCTGCTTTCTGTTATGATGAAGAATAAAATGAAAGTGAAGGTCGCTGCAGGCTGATGAAAAATGATGCGCTCTCTGGCATATGAGTCCCTTTAGTTAGATGATTTTGATGGAGGAAAGTAAAACCCTGATACAAAGACAAGATTGCCAACTCACCTTTAGCTGTGACGCACACAAAAGCCATCTCTTTAATATAACTATGTGATACCGGGGGCAGGTGTTCGCACAACGAACACCAGAGAGCCTAAAGCTAAGCCTGATCTGATAAGGACATGTTAAACATGTAGCAAAGTGTTCATCCTGCATACCCACATAACGGGAAGAAGCTCAGCTAAAAAGCTCATGATAACCATTTTTACCAAAAACGAAACACAATTCCGACACCAAGCAACTAAATGAGCACAAAGCAAAAACATGCTAACGGTGCTAGTGCGCATAGTGGTGCTAGCGCGCATAGTGGTGCTAGCGACTTTACTACTTGATGTCTCTGGATCATTTCTGATTCGATTCCAGCTGTCTCTATTAATTTGCATGGCATGGAGGAGCATTTGCACTCTGCCTTCCTCCAGCATTTAACAGCAGATCCTCAGTCTTCCATGTGAAAACTTTATGTCTAGTATGTCTCCATCTGGTGGATGAATTGTGGTACTGCACTCATTCTAAAGGCACTTGCCTTCAATACAGGCATGAGGTGTCCCAGCCCGTTCTCATTCCGAGGGCGTCAAATACCGAGGCTTTGTCACGGCCATCAGCGTTCGGTACCGCTGCACAAGGCACCCCATAGCGCCGGTATGAAACGCACCGGGCTTTCCATTAACTACAATGTAAACCCATCCACGGCAACAATAAACGCTCAGGGAAAGTGCACCAGGTGTGTGGTGACGTAGTTTCAAGAGCGGAAAGACACACTCCTGGCGGGTGGGAGGAGAGGTGGATGGGTCCAACAAGCACAAGGCTTTCATCCAGGAGACTGCTGTTCATGTTCCGTGCGTCACGTTACAATCAGCTGTTCGGTCGTGTCCCGTGTTCACAACGTTCAGCGTCATTTTCACTGCACAAACGCAGTCGTTTTAAGCCCAACCATGTAGTTCTTTCCTAAACCTAATTATAGTGGTTTTGCTACCTTAACCTAAAGTGACGCCAAGGGTAACTAAAGTGGTTTTGAAGGGGAAAATAAAATGACGCCAAGGGGCGTGACGCTAAGGGAGCGGAACACGTATGAAGTTTGATTGATTGATTTTTCAAAACAAAGCCAAAAACAGTTGTATTTAGGTAGAGTCAACACCTACTGTATAGTGACATGTAAATGAAATTAAAAGTTACCTGAGAAAATTTCAAAGGGCAAAGGTGGTACCCAAATGTACCCAAATGGCCAATTTGAAGATTCTGCCTTAACATGCCTCTACTAAAACCTCTCCAGCTTTGCTCTGCTTCACTTTATTAGCTTCAGTCTGTGCACAGGTAATGTTCAGATGTTGTGAAATGGTTTGCTAGAAGTTTTGAGCTGCAACAGCATCATTCCAAAGGGATATTCACTCTAAAAGTGTACAGTTTTGTTTGGCTGAAATGAAATGAAATAATTTATGCTGTGTTCCATCTTCATTTACATATACCCAGTAACATAAATACTAATGCTTACACCTCTGCAGAAAACTCACAAGTGATACCTTTATTATGATACCAAGATTATTCAAATATAGGCCTACCTTGTAGTTGCAGAGATACACTCTATTCATTTTGGGCATGCCCTTTTTGAGCAGGGGCCTGAGCCAGAGGCTATGTTATATTTTTTACAATAAATCTTATAAGGGAATTGCCACGAGAGTGAGGGAGAGTGGCAACAAGGGAAGGACCCGCATGCGGACAGTCAAGGTAGCAGAATGATTTCAGTGGCTTCTTGTTGAAGCGAGTGTATGGGCAGGGAATGAATGGAACTGAGCCGGTATATAAACTGAGAGGCTGATGAGGGAATGAGATGCAGGTGAGCAGAAGGTCAGGTAACTGGAGGGCTGATGAGGGAAAGTGGGATCATTTGTGAAGATGGGTGGGGCAGTCAGGTGATGGGGAAAGGAGGGAAAGTCTGAGGGCACCTGGTGGATGGATGGATGGATGGATGGATGGATGGATGGATGGATGGATGGAAAATGGCAATGAAGAGGCCTGGGAAATAGGGAATTTGGCTGGAGAGGAGGGGCAGAGAGACAGACTGTGACAGGAATGATGAAATTAAATATTGTCTGGGATGAGTAACAGTTGAAAGATCCCCCCTTTGCTTTCCCTCCCCAATTATAATTTTGCAGATTGTCCCTAACTCACGTCATCCCAGATAACACAGCTGTTTTGAAGCTCTGTGGTCTGATATATTTTCTTCACAGCAGTGCTGATGTATCCAACTCATCTTCAGTGACACAGCAAATAAAACAAACACAGCAGAAACTTTGTGTAGCAGCTTTTTCTTTTCCCCTCTGGAAGCTGAATATCTGCTTAACAGTTGTTGTTGTGTTTATATGGTGTGTCTCTAAGGTTCACCTGCTGCAGATTGAAACACAAGTTATGGGCTCATGTACTGTAGAGAGAGTGCGGTGTGTGTGTTTGCTCGTGTATGTGCATGTGTGCATGTCTTAGGTGGGAGAAGTAAATTGCAAGCCATTTCTCTTCCCCACCCTCCACATTAATGTCTCACTTGGGCTCCCTCACTCAGATTGCTCATTTTCCAGCTGCTGCTTTTTAATAGGAAGTCTATCCTGTGAAACTGGACAATTGGTGGAAATCCACAAGGGGGTCATTTAACAGCAGGATCGGTTCTTCATTTGGGCTTGTACATCATGAAAGTGAAAGAGTGTGACATACATAAAGTACATTTTTTTTACACACTGTTGTGTTATTAAACCATCTATATCATATAAAGTTAATATCAAATGAAATTGTTTGAGTGTTTTAATGCATGCCACTGTATATGTGACAGTGTTGTGTCAAAATTAGGGCTGTCAATCAATTAAAATATTGAATCGCTAATAATCGCATGATTGTCCATGATTAATCACGATTACTCGCAAATTAATCACACATTTTTCTATCTGTTCAAAATGTATCTTAAAGGGAGATTTGTCAAGTATTTAATACTCTTATCAACATGGGAGTGGACAAATATGCTGCTTTAAGCAAATGTATGTATATATGTATTATTGTAAATCAATTAACACAAACAATGACAGATATTGTCCAGAAACCCTCACAGGTACTGCATTTAGCATAAAACAATATGCTCAAATCATAACATGTCAAACTGCAGCCCAACAGGCAACAACAGCTGTCAGTGTGTCAGTGTGCTGACTTGACTATGACTTGCCCCAAACTGCATGTGATTATCATAAAGTGGGCATGTCTGTAAAGGGGAGAGGTCAGAGGTCAAGGGACCCCTTTGAAAATGGCCATGACAGTTTTTCCTCGTCAAAATTTAGCGCAAGTTTGGAGCGTTATTTAACCTCCTTCGCGACAAATATAGTATGACATGGTTGCTACCAATGGACACTTCTACACTCTAGCTTTAAAACTGAGCCCGCTACTACCTCAGAAAGATCAATTGCCTTAATGCGAATTTGTGAACAGATTTGCGTTAATGCATTATTATCGCGTTAACTTTGACAGCCCTAGTCAAAATCCAACCCGGAAAGGATGAGAAGAGGATTAAATCAGCTCTGTGTTAAAACAATGCAAGGGGCTGAGTTTGTGGGGGTGAGCACAACGGTCTATTATACTCTGAGACAGGATTTAATAACTGTGGGAAACAGTGGCAGAATGCCCCCTCTCCAGGGTCTGAAATTTACTATTTTCACTGCCTGCCAAAGTGGCGGGTGGCCTGATCATTTTATCTGCCACTGCCAAAAATGTACCCGCATTTGGCGGGTGCTAATTTCAGACCCTGCCCCTCTGACTCTGTAATGTCATTTTGTACACTTTAAGAAGTTTTTCAAAAATGTATTATATTACTGTATATAATTAATAAATAAATTATGAGGGAAGGTAATATCAGCTCAAAAGAATGAATGAATGAATTGATTAATGGTTTATTTCGGTCATACATCAAAAAGAACAAAACTTTACAATCTGTGTGAATATAAACCAACGCTGTATCCATTTCACACAACGTTCATATAATCAATGACCGAAAAATGAATAGGCTGAAGCCCCAAGGCTTATTTTTGCCTATCCTATATAAACCATAAAATAACCCAGAATATCAGCATTACAAAGGAAAGAAAAAAATAAAATTTACTCTAAATACAGACAGAAGAAACTCTTTGAGGTTTTTTTTTTAACAAAACTTTGAACTGTGGAGATAAACAATTAAAACCCTATTATATACATGAATCCATTCATTTAGCCAAATATGCATCTTAATTGAAAAATTCAGGTCCTTTAAAGGACCAGTGTGTAGCATTTAGGGGGATGTATGGGCAGAAATGGAATATAATATTAATAAGTATGTTTTCTTTGGTGTATAATCACCTGATAATAAAAATTGTTGTGTTTTCGTTACCTTATAATGAGCCCTTCACATCTACATAGGGAGCGGGTCTCCTCTTTACGGAGTCCGCCATGTTGCACTGCAATGTTTCTACAGTAGCCCAGAACGGACAAACCAAACACTGTTAACTTTTCCTGCTTGGGCCGGAGACGATAACGTTACTCCCGTCGCCGCCGCTGCCACCGCCACCGCCACCAAGGAGTATAGAAGAGCAGAGACGAAACCTCTGTTTTTTTTTTTCACAACAGCCACCGCCGCCATTTTGGACTGAAAAACGCTTATTATATTTATAATATTTTATTGTTCAACACAGGTCATTTCGGTAGAATATGACAATATAACAGAAATAATTTTGTTTTACTTTCGTTTTTCTGGCGCCTGGTAGTTGTTTTCAGTCCAAAATGGCAGAAGCGTAGCTTTGCTGCTGGGCGCTGATGTTGCAATGGAACGAACAATTGATTTTCACTTCTTACCAATATACGTTCTTTGGCTCTCTCTCTTGCTTCACCACTCACTTCCCACGTGCACACACACTCTACGCACTCTACTCTTACAACAACTGGCTCTAGAGAGGGCCATTCGCGTAATCCTACAGGTTTAGCACACGGGAGTTATACAAGTTATAATCTGCAACCTCACTGCGAGACACCGCCAGATCCTACACACTGTTCCTTTAAGGTACAAATGAAGGTGTAACTGTAATGCTATTTTGTACCTTTCAAGGGGTTTTACACTTTAAAAATACTTCAATCAATTTTTAATCAAAGTTCTAAGGTTTTACATTCGAAGGGATTGTTAAACAGAAAGCATGCAGATGATCCATTAAAAAGCATTAATAAGGCAGGTTTGACGGTCACATGATCAGCTCCCCTATCACCAGTAGAGTCAGTTACATTTTTATTAGTCCCGTATCTCAGTTGTTACCATGCACTATAATCATTTTTAACAGTTTCTTCATCTCCTGTTATTTTTATATCTGGTATATTTTTTTATACTCTGTATTGCTTCCTCTTGTCTTTTTACTAATATGTGTACTACTAACTTGTGTCTTTTTATTAATATGTTTGCACTATGGAACTGTGAAGCTGGAAACTTGAATTTCCCTCGGGATCAATAAAGTTACTATCTATCTATCTATCTATCTATCTATCTATCTATCTATCTATGTATCCATCTATCTATCTATCTATCTATCTATCTATCTATCTATCCATCTATCTATCTATCTATCTATCTATGTAGTTCAACAGCCTGCAGATCATCAGCCAAAATGCCCGTCAAGCTAGCTGGCTTACTAAGCTAGCTAGCTCGATTCACCTTGGCTCACTTGGACTCACTCTGTCACCTCCTCAATGGTGGATGATGAAATTCGGAAATACGCAAGTTGAAATCAGCGACGAATGAACAGCTTTTGAAATCCCAACATTTAAAAATCAAACCGCACAACCACATTCATCACACACACCTGAGTGACATACCTCAGGTCCTGTCGGGTTTCAAATGCAGATCTCCAAGTCGGCAGTCAGAGTCCTTCACCACTGGACCATCGTACGGCGCCAAGCAATACAAAGAACCAGAGAGAGAAAGAAGATCAGACTGAAGCTGCAGAAACTTCACCTTCATCAACCTGCAGAGAAACAAAGTTTATACACTGAAAACGGTGTTCACACCAATAAAGTCTAATTATTCTCTGTGGGAAACTTAGTATGAAGTGTGTGTTCTGCCCCCGTTTGAAAAAAACACTGAAAATGTGCCCTCTCGGATGCCTCTATGGAAGATAAAACATGACAAAGTGCAGGGCCATATAGGCATGCTAGAAAACTTTCTATGCTCTGGTGCCCTTTTGTTTCCCACCCCTGCCCCTCAGACAGCCTGAGTCCGCCACTGCATGTCACACTGTGTTTAGAGGTCTCATGATTATGCAAATTAGTTTAATAAGCCATTACTTTCCCATTATGAGCCGTATAAATAAATAAACTCTCATCAACCAGCATGAAGCGCAGTGTTCATCAAGAGAACTGATTGGATCTACAGGATTCATCTCAGTAACAAACTTGCCCTCATCATGTGGCTGATGTCACTTTTTGACTTCGGGGTCGCAGCTTACTGAACTGTCGAAACAAGAGCACCACAAGGAGGATGATGCTTTGCTTTCTGAACACAAAATCACTGCTGGCATTAATCATTGATCATCAACTTTCCCCTCTTTTGGCATGATATGAGGGCTCAAACGAGGGGAGTTTTGGGGTCCATTAATGTGAGCGCTTTTATTTTTATTTTTTTATCTACAATTAACTTGAGTCAGACTTCACGGAGGAGCTTTGCTGCGTAGCTTAATTACCAGCTGCTAAATTGAAATGTAAATTTGCTCTTTCTTCCTCCTACTGAGGCAGAGCACTTCAACAGTTTGCAGTGCAAGCACCAAAGAAAGACGAGCGCTCTCTCGAACCGACTTCAAGGGTGTAATTTGACATTCGGAGCATGGATGCAGAATACAAAGCAATACTTTAAAGCATAACAAGATGCCTGTATTCATCTCCTATATGACTGACAGATACAGTATACTGTACATGTGGCTGCACAAGGTTAATCAGCATGCTTTGCCCAGTATTTTCTGTCGTATTGGCTGAAGAAAGCTGATGCAACTACATTTGAATATTTAATGCAATTAAAGGTCTGCTCTGAGCTTCTGGCTGTGTTCCTGATATACTCACAGTTATTATCTGTGAATGTGGTGCGAGTTTTATGCATAATATTTCAGTCAGTTGCTCTGCTCTGTTTCGTCAAAACAACTATGAGGTTCATGAATTCATAACTCTGCTCTGGGAATCTTCTTTTTGATATTTCTGCATGTGCACTCTGAGGAGAGATTCCCATTATGATCCCCCTTTTCCCGACCTATTTCCGTTTTATGTTACACTGTGGCTGTTTAAGCCCCTTTTTCAAATCTGCTCTTGTTTTGTCTGTCCCTTCCTGTCCTCTCCTCCGTTGCCATTATTCTGCAGATCCTGCAGATGAGTGCTATTATTGTTTCCTTCATACCATCAGTGAGATTTAGACCCCATTCAGTCAAAAATATAGAGGAAAGGAGAGGAAGCTTATCCCCAAATGCTTTTTTTCTACTCTTTCATTATTCGCTCTTCCGTCAGGGGAGCGTCTCTGCAGAGATCTGTGATTCATGCGTCTCGGTGGTTGTATAAATATTTGGTGGTTGAAATTACCATTCTTTATTTGATAAAGAAGTCAAGTCAGCTGAGTTTTCCGCGGGGAGATGTACTGAGAGGCTTTCATCATGAGCTGGACTTTTACTACACGGCACGGTGAAACATTTCCCCTTGATATAAAAAGAGTAATGAAAGACTTCAGTCTTTTTAATAGTTGTGAGTCACACAGTCATAATAATGGTGAAAGGAACAGTATGTTACACTTTCAGCCCCATGTGGTTAATTGCATTTTACAATATGTATGTCAGATATTACCAAAATGTTTCAAGAGCACTCAAATTTGTGCACTAAATGTAGAACAGAGATACAAAGCGGCAGTCGTACTGTACTTATCATGTGCACCTTAATTTGTACTATAAAAGGACCTTAATTCACCCTTCGCTAAGCCCCTTGGTTACTGGAAATAATAGCAGATTTCTGGAATAATCGTGAAATATCAGAGAGAAGTAGACAGAAAGGACTACAATATGCATTTGAGAGCTACATTCACAACCTAGGCTAATCTGTTGAGTACTGTGAATGAAGAGGCCATTAAAATTGAGGGAAAGCTCATTGGCGGTCCCCATGCCAGCGTCAGACACCCCACGTCTTGACAACTCACGTGAAGGACAAACATGTACAGGAACAACAATGTTCCTGCAAACCAGGCTAAATCAATATATTGTTGTTGTTGTTTTTTTAAGCGTTTTTTAAAACTAACATTTAGGTATTACTCTCTTTAGCTTTCATTATCTAATATAATACTAAATTATCATGCTTTTTCCATTTGTTTAAAGCGCGCCAGGATATAGGGAATGGGAATCGCGGAGCATTCTGGGGCGCGCCGCCATGTTTGGAGGGTAGCGTACGGACCTACGATAGACTGTCATTATATATCACCGGTCTATTCATCTGTCAATCGTTCATCAACAGAAATGTATAAAGTGAAAGACAAATGCCCATATAAAGAGAAGCTGACAAAGGCAGAGGGGCCATAGATTACAAAACTGAAGTTAGTTTATGATACTGATCCTTACGAATTAGGAGGACTGTGACAGCTCGCCACCCATTACAGTCACTGATGTGTTTTGGCGTTAGTGAACACCTGTCAGCAGGTCAAAATATGTTAATCTTTGGAGGCTGATGTCCAGTTTACAAACGGGTAGGTATATGATATAAAAATCTACAAGCTAAATGCTAACTACACAATAATCCAGACAAACATAAGCTAGCTAATGTTATGCTAACGGAATACTAACAAAACGTCAGCTAATACTGCATCATTAATCTACCGGTATCTTTCAAAATGAAACCCACAACGTCAGCCTACCTTTGTGTCTGACTGTATGCTATATATACGCCATCTTATTCACTGTGCTGTGTTTTGTGTAATCTTTTGACACTTGCAGTAAACAGCCAGCGTATGGCGGTCGTACCCTTTATCCTCCCAAAATGGCCGACTTGCTGTCGGTGACGTCACATTCCCGTTCCCTATAGCTCGCACACTGGAACTCATAACTGAATAATATTCAACCGTCTTTGTTTACTAACGCGCTCAGCTAGCTAACGTTATTAGCGTCTTACTGTGGAGCAAACTAAGGAGTTTTTGTTGATCTTCAGTGGATTCAGCTGAGTGAAGTCTTCCACACTGTTTAATCCATATCTGACATTGTTCCTCTTGTGATTTTGGCTTCAGAAAAGCGAAAAAAATACGACACCCCCTTCTAAACTTTGAGGATATCTGTTGTTGGACTTGTAGGTTCCATTAACACAGCTTGACAGGCCTCCTGCACTACTTACAGCACGGTTGCTGATTAGACGGTGGCCGTTCTAGGGAGGGGCTTAGCGACATCAATTCTTCATTTAAGGTTCAAATTCAGGAGGTTGCTCAACATTTACGGGGGTTTACGACAGGTTTCAGGTTAATTAATGGATAATTAGTTTTAATTGGTTATCTCTTCCCGTTTAAGTTTTTTTTTTTAAATCCCTCAAACACTGAAAAAAAGTTTTTGTGGCTTTTAATTTGAGCCAATCCTACCTTTCCTATTCAGTGTATTGCAATGGATTATAGGCATGGTTTAAGGGATTTTAAGGGGTAACAATCCCTTAAACGGGCCTTTATGAAACAGTCCTCTGACAGTTGACAGAAGGAAACCCCAAACAGCACAGATGAACCCACAACCTTCAGACTTTAAAACTCCTTCTTTACCAGCTGAGCTATTAGGACTGAGTCTTGAGGACTTCACCCCAAAGTTGTGTTTAAGGATGAATAAATAATATTCTGCTTTTAGTCCAAAAGTTTAATGTCATCAGTGTGAGCTCCATTAGCAGCTGCTGTCAGGTTAAAACTCTGCAGTTATGAGTCACTTCACAAGTTAGGAAAGTTGATAAAATGTTTTTACTCTTCATCCTAAAAGAAGAACCAAACGTGTGCTGCTCTCTTTATGAAACAGACTGATCCTGGTTCAGTTTGGCTCAGTCAAAACAGGCTTTTCACAATAAGAGACACTGTCATGAAACAGCTCGCTGAGGGCCGACAGAAGGAAAACACAAACAGTCCAGTTGGGATCTGAACCCCCAACATTCAGACTATAGATCTTTCACTACCAGCTGAGCTGTCAGGACTCTGTGAGGTAAACTGCGTCTCACACAGATAAGAATCAGAGTTTGTCAGTTTGTTAGTGTGACTCTGTTTCAGTGTGTAATCGTTGTTTCTCTGGATGATGGTCCGGTGGTTAAGGACACCAACCAGCAACGTAGAGACATGGGTTTGAAGCCCGACTGTGGTATGTCACACAGGTGTGTATGACGAAATCATTTGTTTGCTCAAAACAACAAACAAAAAATTCCAAATGATCGCAAAAACAGCTCGTTGAGATTCCATGTCAATATCAACTTGAGGATTTCCGAGTTTCCAGCATCGACCAACGAAGAGGAAACAGAGAACACGTACATCCAAGTGAGCCCAGGTTGGTCAAGCTAGTTTCCTTTTCTTTCTTTTTTTCAATCAGATTTATCGTCCCACATTGCACAGCACACAGTGAAATTTAATTACACATAAGAGCAGTTAGCAGCTACTACAATGCCCGGGGAGCAGATTTTGGGGGGTCAGTGTTTTGATCAAGGGTACCTGGATAGTGCCCAGGAGGCAAACTAGCACTTCTCCAGCTACCAGTCCACACTCAGTACTTGATCTGTGCGGGAACTTGAACCGGTGACCCTCCGGCTCCCAAGCCAAGTCCCTACAGACTGAGCTACTGCTGCCTTGACGGGCAAATTGGCTGCTTTTGTTATCACTTCACATTATCTGCAGTGTTTTAGTCTGCAGGCGGTTCACCTGACTCTGCAGGTAATGGAGGAGCTGATCATGTGACCTTCACCTAAATAATTCATATTATACAGCCTTATTAAAGCTTTTTAATGGATCATCTGCATGCTTTAAAAATGGTGCGTTTTAATGGATAACAATCCCTTAAAGGGACTGTTTGTAACTTTTTACAGGTATAAATCTACCAGGCCGGTGTCCCATGAGCGCTCGCATCTGCGCGCTTGCGTGTGGCTACGCTGTTCAGACTGCTCCGCTGCCTGCTTGTCTTCACTCACACAACACGCGCGTTCTCGCTCCACCTCACGTTCATGCGCGCACACTACACACTGCAGGAGAGTTAGTTTAGCTCTGATAAAATCTAGTGAATGTACAGTGGACGTTTGTGCAGAAATAAATGCTGCAGCTCCTCCAGACCAACAGAGGTTTTCCGTGTCTTGTGAAGTGACGGGGCTCCGCACTGAAAAACGTTATCGTCTCCGACCGTGTGTCGGTGTCTCCCCTGTTCACTCTGGCTGCGGTCGGGAGATGATAACGTTTCTCTTCCTGCTTCAGGGCTGAGGCAGGAAAAGCCAACACTAGGATCAACAGTGATTCATGGAGAGACCTCCGTCTGGTCAGCTAACATTACTGCCAAGCAGCTGAAATATAGAGTGATATTGTGCTTTTAGCTGACGTGTGTCGCCTCACTGTGTTGAGCGATGCTCGTTCATGTCTATTTAGAGCGTGCACAAGCGCGAGCAACAGGACGCTGACTTTCGTTGATTTAACGGCCACAGGTGTCGCTGTTAACAAGCATTTCTGAAAGTTACAAATAGTCCCTTTAAAGTGTAAAACCTTGTAACTTTCACCTTAAATAAAAATGGATTAAAGTAATACTCTCAAAAGGGAAAAGAGTATGGGTGCAGAAATCTCTTTATTGAAATAACCTAAAATGCTGACAAGAAGCCGATTGAGGGAGTGGGTTTTCAGGGCCGTAAAGCACTGCAGAGGCTGTAAGGTTAAAGTTGTGAGGTGTACAAAGCTTTATTATAATACACAAAGTCAAGAAAAATTGTGCCATATATTTTTCAAAGCCTTGGTGGGTGAGAAAAACTGCATGCCTGGACTGAAGCTGTGTGTCTGCTCTCGACTCAGATAGAGAGCTTCAAGAAGCTTTTTTTGTCGAGGCGAATTTTTAATGAACAGCTCACTTTGGGGTTTGAGCGGCTCCGAGGTAGGAAGGGTTCGTAAAACCTGACTGTGTATGAAACAATTAAAGCTTTGCTTACTTATTATTTTCCAGTCCAGGCTGCCCCATGAGGACTCCTCTGTGAAGAGAATTCTCAGTCTCAGCTCTGACAGGCAATATCTAATTTGACATTTGCACAGCCGCTGTCCGTCCTCTCTCTGGTGGTAACTTTACCTCGGCACAGAGATGTGAATCACCTTAATGCCCAGCGGAAACTCACTGACATTATATTATTGCTCAAGACAGATTATTTAATTCTGAAATCAGAAAACAGTGATACGGCATGTTTTCCAAACAGATAAAGGTGAAATACGAAAGGTCTCGTTGCAGCAAATGATGCTGCTTTCAAAGGGTCAATATCAGTCCAACCCGTTTTTAAAGATGACAGTTGTGAACAGACATTTTAAGGGCATTCCGTGTGTCATGATAACCCATTTTAGGCTTTTCGTGTGTCATTTATACGCCATTTAATGTTGTGAGACCGTGAAATAGTTGAAGTTCAAGAAAAGTACAGAAAACACATCACAAACGTCACTAACGTAACTTCAAAATAACTCAACAACTCTTGGAACACGAACAACAGTCTCCTGGTTAAAAGTCCTGTGTTTGTTGGACCCATCCACCTCCCTTCCCACACACCACAAGCAGTCCTTCTCACTTTTTATTCTCCATCACTAGCTCTTAGCGTAGCACATTCACACAGATGCATTTGCATTGCAGTCAGAACAGACTACATGGCGTACACATGACATGCCAAAAGCAACAAAGGCATTGCTATTGCACGCAAAATTACTTACCAATTACTCGAGAATCGTGGGATCACATATCACACAAAAATCTATCTTGTCAAGTAATATTTTTGTGTCCGGTAAGCCAATCAGCGTCCTGTGAGGAGCTACTGGCAGCTACGGGCGTGGCTAAGGTGTGTGAGAGACGACACGGAGAGGCGACTGTTGGCTCTAAACAATGGCGGCTCCTGAAGAGGTTAGATGCTGCAGTAGCATCAGTTACATCAGAGCAGGAGAGTATTTCTTCATTGAAAGAAGAGCAAAGAATGGCACTGAGAGGAAGATGTTTTCGTTCTTCTCCCGACTGGCTTCGGCAAGAGTTTGATTGACAGATTTTTCGAAAGTGCCCGCCCTTTTCCAAACAGTTTCAAATGATGGCTTCTCAGATGATTCTATGTAACAAATCATCTGATTTGTCCGCTCTGCTTGTATGTCTGTAAATCTGTGGACTTGTCCATGTCTGTGATTGGTCATAAACTGCAAACACAGCCCTGTTCATGTGAACGCGATCACAGCCAGATTGAGAAACCCTGGGTTGATTTACAGAGTTGATAACCAGCATCGTAGGACCGCTTAGCGTGATCTCGTTTGTTAGAGTTAGTGAAGCCAGATAACGGGAAGATACCCTGTGTTTGTTGAATTGGCTTCGTAGTACAGGCCTCTGAACAACCTCAGACACTCTGATGAATACAAGATAACTCACACTGGTCTGCACCTCGCTGTGAGTGAAAGTCACATATTGTTGAATGAAAACAGTGAATCAGCTCCAAATAGTTCCCCCTGCCAATCTCCCTGAGCACTGTTCAGCAGGGGCCAAACTTTCCTACCATCAGCCAGTTTTCATTTCCTTCACAGAGGGTCAGGCTGTGACGCCCCCTCTACAACAGCATTCATAAATAGCACAAGTCAGATGGCTTCAGTGAAACAGACTTCACCAGTGCATGGCCTCAGCGTGTGGACATTACCACACCTACGTGTTATTATGGAGTCACAGTAGTGTCATCCACGCGTCTGACACAGAACGCCGAGGCGGTGGGAACTGACTAATGTGGGGCTATTTATGGACATCATTGAGAGCTTCCTGATTAACTGTGTCAAGTGTGGGAGGCAATGCTTTCACACACTGGCAAATTTACACCGTACCCTTCCTCTGCACTGATCCTGCCCATGTGATTTATCTATTGGCTTTGGTATCTCATCTGCAGCCTGCCTCCCCGATGCCCTTCATTGTGTTACTGTAAAATAGAGGAAGAAGGAGGGAAAACAACAACATATGCTTCATTACATGAATTACAATGTGGTCTGATAAACACATGCATACATTTTGAAACAAGACTACAGGCATGCTAGCAGCTCACAGCGATGCTTTGAGCTAAATACTAACACGGCAGCATGCTAACAAGCTCACAATGACAATATATCAGGTTTCCATATTCACCATCTTAGTTTAGTGTTAGCATGCTAACATTTGCTAATTAGCATGAAATACAAAGTACAGCTGAGGCTGAGTGTCATTAGTTTTGCAGATGTTTGATCATAAACCAAAGTGTTGGAGATGACCAAAGTTATTACAATTCATCCTGAGGGGGTTATGAAGGTCTGAACCAAATTCCATGGTAATCATCCAATAGTTGTTGACATATTTCACTCAAAACCCAAATATCAACCTGCTGGTGGCGCTACAGGAAAAGTCAGGTTATTAAAATCATTAGGATACATCGTTTTGGAACCAGAATTTTGTGCAGAATATCTGCACTAAATGTTGTGCCAATCCCTTTGGCAACTGTTTGGCTTAAGGATTAAGGCTGATTAATCGTATGATTGTTCATAGTTAATCACAAATGAATCACACATTTTTAATCTGTTCAAAATGTACCTTAAAGGGAGATTTGTCAAGTATTTAATACTCTTATCAACATGGGAGTGGGAAAATATGCTTGCTTTATGCAAACATATGTATTATTGGAAATCAATTAACAACACAAAACAATGACAGATATTGTCCAGAAACCCTCACAGGTACTGCATTTAGCATAAAACAATATGCTCAAATCATAACATGGCAAACTCAACTCAACAGCTGTCAGTGTGTCAGTGTGCTGACTTGACTATGACTTGCCCCAGACTGCATGTGATTATCATAAAGTGGGCATGTCTGTAAAGGGGAGACTCGTGGGTACCCATAGAACCCATTTACATTCACATATCTGGAGGTCAGAGGTCAAGGGACCCCTTTCGAAAATGGCCATGACAGTTTTTTCCTCACCAAAATGTAGCGTAACTTTGGGGTGTTTTGGCATGACATGGTTGGTACCAATGGATTCATTAGGTTTTCTAGTTTCATATGATGCCAGTACCTTCACTCTAGCTTTAACTAATCCCGCTACAACCTAAAAACGGCAAATTACATTAATGCGTTAAAGAAATTAGTGGTGTTAAAACAAACTTGGGTTAACGCATTATTATCACGTTAACTTTGACAGCCCTAGTTTGGATAAATCACTAGATAAATCAGAACGTTGACCTGATGACTGATACTAGATGAAAAGTCAATAGATACCTGAAGCTATTCAGGATCCATCCACCGGGGAACACGAATAACTGTACTAAATGTCATGGCTACCCACTCAATATTTATGGAGACGTTTCACTCAAAACCATAAATGTCAAACTCATATTGATTCTAAAGAACAAATCAGGGGATTACCAAATTCATTAGGATATATCCTCTGGGAACCATGAATGTCTGTACAACATTTGATGACAATCCATCAATAGTTTTTGAGATATTTCAGTCTGGAACACAGTGGTGGACCGACCGAGCCTCACAACTCTGGCTAAAAGATGAAGGAATGAGCTTCCTTTGCAGCGCTTGCTTCAGGCACTCAGATGCACATTTCTGCACTCCTGGCCGCAGCACAGCAGAGCAGAGAGACGAGTGCTGCTGGGGATCGTTTGCCACTACGAGACTCGGCTTAGCTGAGGGGCTTGGCGGGCCCTGCCTCTGACAACCACATTGTTTAAAGCTTCAGGAGATTAGCTGAGCCACGGCCGCTGCCAGGCGCTGATATGACTGCTGCTGAATTTACAGCAGGCTTGCTGAATGGAAGCTGGGTCTGGGTCTGGCTCTCTGGGTGGCCCTGACAGGCAGGTGTGCTTATTCCAGCTGAAGGGTGGGAGCAGGAAAACGTCTGCAGTTGTTGTTAGAGCTGCGTGGGGGATGGGGGCAGAGGTTAAGGCCCTACGGCGATGCCCCCACCCAAAAGCAATCTCATTCTAAAAGGTTCTCATTACCACCAAGTCGCTGCAATCAGGTATGCTGTAAATCCTTCCGATCCAATTTATTCTGGAGTGGGTTGACACGGAGCCTCCATACCAACTCATATAGCATTCCAGGACTTCCAACCTCAGACTAGCACACACAGGTCTAATCCACTGATTACACTAGCTGACGAGGGGAAAGTATCGCTAATCAGATGACACAATATAAATCGGGTGTCATGTTCATTATCTGGGCAGTTAATTAATTTCTCACATCTCCACTAAAGCACCAAATTACATCTTCTAGTGTGTTTTCAACAGTTTTCAGATCCTTTACTTAAAATTACTGTGAGGAACATTTAACTGGATATGATACAGTCTCAATGTAATACTGATGCCTCTACATGACCTACATGAGTTAACGAGACCATCAGCGAGAAGATTGGCTATTTCTATATAGTTGTTCTTAATGCTTGTCATCGGTACCACCGGCTCGGTTTCCACACAAAATCAGACTAAATCATGCAGGTTCACCAGAAACTCCTTCAGCTCAGACTCAGGCGGGGCCTCCGGCAGCGACTAGCCTGCCATGAACAGACCCAGATCCAGCTCGGCTGCCGCCTTCAACCTGCAATCGGAGCTCCGTCGCGAGGTGAGGAGCTCATTAAGACTCATCAAGACTCATTAAGACACTTGATCCAAAATATGAACTGCCTGGTTGCAACTTTTTTGCGGAGAAAGCTCTACCGGAGTTCTACATTTCAGTGAGAGAAAAGTTGGCCCACCAGCTAACAGAGGTGACCCACTTCACCACATCTACCAATCTGAACGTTCAGCTAACAGAACCAAAGCTGTCAGCCTGAAGAAGTGGACCAGACAGTTTTGGCCACAGGCTACACCTCGCGATTGGTGAGTCTTTCTACACTGCTGGGAAAATAATAATTTTTATTATCAGCAATGTTATAACAGCTTACTGGTAAACATAACAATAAGTTACTTTACACTTATTACACGCCATTAAAAACTGTGTGTGTGTGTGTATGTGTGTTATGTATTTATCAAAATATATAAAGCATGTATTGCCAGATAACTATTTGGTTAAAGTGAATACTGTTGGATACTGTTTTGTTAAATTTAACTTGTGATTTCTCCCTTTTTGCACGCCAGATTAAAATAGTTCAATCAGAAACCACTGTTGAATATAAACAAGAAGGTTTTAATGCAGACATATACTGCAGGGACTACAAGAATCATCATATTGGTGTGATTGTATGCATCAAAGGGTTAAATCGAGCATTTATGAAGTTCTTAGAGGACATTTGAAAATATTGCGATATATATCGTGTATCGCGATATTGCCTAAAAATATTGCGATATTATTTTTAGGCCATATCGCCCAGCCCTAATGCCAGTCAATATAATATCTTCACTCTAGCTTTAAAACTGAGCCCACTACAACCTCCGAAAGATCGATTGCATTAATATGTTAAAGAAATTAGTGGCGTTAAAACAGATTTGCGTTAACGCGTTATTATCGCGTTAACTTTAACAGCCCTAATAAAAAGTAAAAGTATTGTGCAGTAAAATGTTCCCTATCAGGGTTTTACTGCTGCATTGATGTGTGTGTTGCATTTTACTGCTGGAATGTAGTAGAGTAGAAGTAAAAAGTGCCATTTAAATGGAAATATTCAAGTAAAGTACTGAAAATTTGTACTTAAGTAGAGTACTTAAACACAAACTTAGTTACATTCCACCACTGGTTTTAAAATGTTTATATTTTAACTACCAGTAAAATGATATAGTATAGCTGTATAGTATGTATGTCAAATGATCAATTTTATAGGTTTCCATAGAATTCCAGTGTTTGGCACTCTGTGTTTTTGTCTTTTACCTCAACTAACATTAGTGTTGAGATTCATTTAAAAGCTGAGGAGGTTTCTTGATTTGATACGTGCGTCTCCCTCCGGCTTCTCTTTACATACTTTAAAGCCAATCAAGTTCAAGGAAGGACGGCCTTCATTGCTGATTCCTATACCTCACACAAAAGATCTAATCTCACAAACTTTAACTACAGGAGCCCCTCAAGCATACGTTCAGAGAGCTCAGCATATGGCGTGGAGGCTCACAGCCATGTCACCTGCCTCATGAGTCAGCCTTAATGTTTCTGTTAGCAGGGACAAAAGCAAAATACTGATGGCAGATTCATTTACAATCAAATCCTGCTGTGGCTTGTGAAAAAAAAGAGTATGTTATCTCTGATTCTTGTTTATGTGGATTTTGGACTTTTCCTCAGGGTAAGGATTTGTGGTTGTTGAACATGAAAAGTTCTTCCAAGCAAGAGACAAGGGAGCCCAGATGGTGATACAACAAAAACTCAAATCCTACAGCTGCTTCACTGACATTAAATGAAAATCTGGTGGAGATAACAATGTTTTTCCCCGAGTTCAAAGCCTCTGGCACTACAGTAAAAAAAATACAATTTCATTTTAATGTAAGACACTCAGCTAAAGTCCCCAAATATCCTTCTCTGCATTAATTATTAGTGGAACGGCTCCAAGTTTGGTCTCTTGATGATTTCACAGATGGAGGCTTTGGCTCTTTGGTTTCCAACATTTTTAGATTCAAATAAGATTTGAGCCTGTGTTCAAGACCATATAGGCTAAATGTATCATGTTAATGTATGTTATCTGTGACATGAGTACAGCTTCAACTTTATCCACAGTGGTCTAAATAAGTTGCTCTTCTCAGGTCATTACAGAGGCTGTACCACACCGTGCTATTTCCTCCGTTTTTCGGCAACTAGTGTACATGAATGAGTAATGAAGACTCGAGGTGGCTTGCTGTGTGCACTGCAGCATTCATTTTCTGCTGTTAAATGCCTTGTTAGCAGCCCATCCTATTACTCTCTCTCTCTCCCTAGCATGATTGGAGGTAATTGTCTTCGGTATGCATCATTGAAATACTCCCAGAAAGCAATAAAGTGCCAGAAAAACACAGCAGCACGACAGCGAGACAACGGCGTCTCAGCCTATCTCTCTCTGTCACATTTATTGTTCCTAACAATTAGTGGGGTTGTTTTTTGTCTTTCTGCACTCTTTGGAGAAGTTCCTACTTTTTCCTACTACCCATAGACATCCATTTTAGCACCATTCAACATAGATTTAAATTTTGTCTGACTCTGAATATGTAGAAAATAGGGTAAAATACGTAAAGCACAGAGTTGTTCTGTAGACAGGTTTCTTGGAAAAGGTCGTGGAAACTTGTAATGAGAAAAACACCCCAGTGACCTCAATCTGCAACTGAAAAACTGGAGTTCTCATTTGTAAAGTAAAGTTCGTAGTAACATCTGTTCATGGCGTATTCAATAGCAGCTCTGCCTGGAGGGAAATCTGAATTGATGCCCAAATCTCACCACATCCTCTCTCCACTGATAACGAGGATGGAAGACTGTCAACACTTTGGAAAGCACTTCTTTTCTAGCAGCTCTTACACCTGATAAATAGGCAGCCCAGTCGCACAGCAGTTTGTGAAATAGTCCCAAAATGCAATGTATTGATTCGTATACATAGACACAAATTTTTATTATTCGTGATGTCAGCACGAAATCAATTCGTATGTAATTCACGTAATTGTGAACCGGGAAGTAAAAAGAGTCGGCGTGGATGGGTGGGTCAAAAAACACCAGACTTTCGCCCAGGAGACCGGTGTTGGTGTCCTGTGTGAAACCACAAGCCAAAGTTGATTTATTTGTCACGTAACTTCCGTACTTAATTAACAGCACTTTAACCGTTTAGTTATTTTAACGCAAATCATCATATTTTGCTAAACCTAACTAAGTAGTTTTGTTACGTAACTTCTGTACTTAATTCACGCCAATTCCGGTTTATTTTTACCTAATCCGCGATCTTTTCCTAAACCTAACTAAGAAGTTTTATTTTGAAAAGACTGGAGCGGAAATTGACACGTGCGTCACATGTTGCTGGATATTCTTAGGAAAACAGATGAAAAACACATTGTTGAAAGTCGTGCTGAGCATCACCAGAAAAAAAGGGAAATTCGTGTCTATGTACACAAATCAAATAGATTCAATTTGGTGACTATTTCACAAACTGCCGTGAGACTGTGTTGAAATATAAGCATGTTAGCATTGTGAGTATGTCAGCATTATCTCAAAGCAACACCGTGCCGACTGTAACCAGCTTCACAGAGCTGCTAGCATGGCTGCAGTCTGTCTTTTCTGCAGTGTAGTACAGTTAATAGTTAGTGGAACAGTTTTCTGTCTAAAAATCAAACTTTCCCTTTAAATGAGACTCTAAATGTGTCCTTCTGTCTATACATAATGATATTCTGTCTGGTACAGGCTGCGAGGCGGTGAGCTCTGTTGTGGTGCTCAGGGTCACAGCTCTTTGGCTGCTGAGCGTAGAGCGGCAGCTGTCTCGGCCTGAGGAGTCCCTGGGAAGCTAAAAGGATCCTGCAGAGCAAAGCCTGGTTCATGGCTAAATGGAGATGATCCTTGGCCATGCTAAACTTTCTCACATATCTGCCTGGCCTACAAGGTTTCCTGCTGGCCTCATATCTACAGATGGCTTTTCATTTGTAAGTTACTGGCTATGTAAGCCTCATGCACAATCTGCATTTGTACTTGTTCATATATTTATCTTTAATTTGTATTATCCATAGTAATCGTTATTCCTGCTCTGTTTTTACTATTTCATTATTCTTAATCACCTTACATTTGCATTTACAGCATTTATAGTGTCAGGTTAGATGAGTGTGCAAACCATACATGTATAAAGAGAGCTGGATACCGGACTCAACCAGCGTTGCCAGATCAGATTGACAGTTTTAAGTCCAATCACAATTTAAAACCCGTCCATTTCAATAAAAACAAGTCCAAATCATAACTTTGTCAGAAACCTGTGTAAAACCGTAAAACCATTACATGTGCAATAGAAAACACATCATAATCATTCAAAGCTTCATATCTGCATCAAATAACCAAAGATAAAATGTTAGATGAATAGGCTATCGCAACCCACAAAGGGTGCAGTCAGACAACCAAATTCACAAATTCACAAATTCCCATGTCAATGTCAATGATGATGACGTCAAGGTAAGTAGGGCCTCCGTTATCCCTAACGACCATTGAATACAACTCATGTCCATCAAATATTTTTCAACTTAAATGAGTCTATAATATGAGTGAGTGGACACAACAAAGTTTACTGAGTTGTGCATCTGTGTTTTTGACCATAAAATTACAAGCTTGTTTTGTATTGCTTTCATAATATTTCCAAAACCTTGCCAAATGTTGACAAAAGCATCCCAAATTTCCCCTTCCAGCCCAACACTACTTTCCCCCCGCCCAACTTAATCAAACGTAACCCAATTTGGCGGAACCCAGCCCAATCTGGCAACACTGCACTCAACCTTCCTGCCTATTTGCCCCAGTGGCCACTTGCAGTACCAGCAGCCCAAAAAGCATTTTCCCCATAGACCACCTAAAATGCCTCATTCCACTGCATGGTTTCGGCTCGACCCTACTCAACTCTCTTTTGGTACCAGGTTCTTTTCTGTATTTGGTTTTCCACTGCGGATAGTCCCCCCAGGATGTAGGCAGCATTCTCAGCTGATCACCAAAGCAACGCTGTGTGAATCTGCTGTGACATCATCTTCAACACGGCACTCACTATATCCTTTCATCAGCAACCAAATAGAGGAACATCTGCACTTTGTCAATTACAAGTACAATTGTACTAATTGCAGGCTGGCAATTTGTTTTTTTAATTTAGGTCGAGTGACTAAAAGAATTGTGGTCGCTATTGACGGTAGCTTGGCTATTTAAAAATGGCGGGTTTATGCAGGATGTCCCGTGTCATGCTACTGACGATTCTCTCTGACCAATCAGTGGTCTGCAGTGTTAGAACTCCACCTTCTAGTATCGGCTCAGCATGCTGGGAACCTCGACCGAGGTGGACAGTCTTTACAACTTTTGCTAATGGAAAACCAGAAAAGAGCAAGTCAATTTGCAGTGGAATAACGACAAAAGAGATGTCTGTTAACAAGATCAATTATCAATTATTACTCTTACTTATTACTTTATTACTTTGTTTTATGAACCTTTAAACCATGGAGGTTTTATATTTGCAAAACTTTCCCAGACCCTAGAGTACTGAACATCATTTTTTATAACTCAAATTTAATTATTTTTTGCATATTAATCATTTCTCTAAAAGATATTATATATACAGTATATATAACACAATTACAATTCGATACAAGGAGCTCTTCTAGTTCAGCTGCATTTACTGTAAGGGTATTTTTTGTGCACAATACAGACATTCACACACTCCACATGAGCACCATGTTAACTCTTGCTCCTGATGAATGTTACGTAAGTGACCTGGCTATTTCCTTTGATTTGATTAGCTGTGATAAATCACCATAAAATCCCCCCCATCAAATAGAGCCAGTGTGCGGGTACAGAGCTGATACAGCAGGGCAGAACCATATGACAGTACAGTATCTTAGCATTTGCAGATCAAAGGCCAGAACCAGTCTGCTAGAGAGAAAGCATAGCCCGAGGACCGACTGTGACATCTGGGGAGAACCGCGTGGGCTTTGAATTAAACAGAATGGGATTTAAATGAGATACGAAAATGAATGTTTGCTCAGATGAATAAGCTGCAGCCATTTACCATAATGACCAAGCACAAAAATACTGAGAAGAAGTCAAACTGAAAAATTACGACAGACAGACAAATGACAGTCATTTTGGATTGCAGTGTGTGTACTTTTAAATGTTTATCACTTGGTATTCTGTGCAAAAGCCACATTAACAGGATTTACCTTTAGAAAACAGCAACAATTCCTAGGAAAAACAATGTGCATCAGCGCTGTGGTAAACAAGATGGCTTACTTTCTAGGCAGCAAAGGACAGTATTATCTTGTGGCATTAATTGTAGTTATTAATTATAAAAAATATATTAATTTTACCCCTAACTGTGTTTGAAATGTGAGGAGCAGATCTGAGTTGTCAAGAAGACATATTTATTCCCCTCATCTTTCAAAGCAAACCTCAAGCCCGGCCTTTTGAGTTGTCATTTTGATTCACCCCACTTTACGTCACGTGTCACGTTTGTAGTCTGCGGGCTAACATGCTCACTTATTCAAGCTGTGTCCAGACACAGGGTGTATCCCAAGTCTCTTAAATTGCATCCACGTTTCTCTCACTTGCCTCTTCCTTGCGTCTCTCCCACTGGGAATGCATGGAGATACGCAAGGAAATGAGACACAAGTGAGGAAAATGTGGATGCACATTAAGAGACTTGGGATGCACCCATAAAGTGCCCGCTGAACCGTTGTTCGCTGTGCAGCCAGTATTGTACAGGTGGCTACATTTATTTTCCTAGGATGGCAAAGTCATGACCCGCCCTACTCTGCCTCTGATTGGCTAGTACTTGTTGCCTTTGTTGGTTGGGTTGGTTAGGCTCAGACCAGGTGGAAACCTCTGAAAAGTGAAGCTGAAATGCCTTAAACCTGCATTCTTTCTAACAGCCAGCAGGGGGCGACTCCTCTGGTTGTATCCTCTTGATTTATTACCTCAGTAAACATTGTAATCATGAGTTTTATGGTCTCAATCACTAGTTTCAAGTCTTCTTCAATACAGCATGATGTTCATTTAGTAAATTATGGTCCCATTTAGAGTCAGATAGACCATAAAGCAGGGGATGCTTTAGGGCGGGGCTACCTTGTTGCTACCACGGCGTTGTCCAATCTGGGAGTTGTCCGTGTTTTCTTCTTAGAACTTTAACCCTTTCACAGTGTATTTTTAGTTCATGAAAGTTAATTATAAAATTTTTGGTTGCCTAAAAATGCCTTATTCAGCGTTCGGTTGCTCCATCCTCTCGTTTCACTTCTGGTTGCATAAAAACAAGATGGCAACGGCCAAAAAACAAGATGGCGACGGCTAAAATGCCAAACTTGAGGCTCCAAAATGGTAGTACACAAACCAATGGGTGACGTCACAGTGACAATGTTCACTTCTTATAAACAGTCTATGGTTTAGGCATGAGGAGTGGGATGGTTAGGGTTAGAGTAAGAATATCAGGGTCAGCCAATCAGAGGCTCCCGTCACAGAGCCATTTTTGTTGTTGTTGTTAATTGATACAAGGCAGAATGATAGGATGATCTTCTCTGCGCCACCGGCACTCCGTGCATGCACCGACTGTGACTGCATGTTGTGTTAATGACCTGCGTGCGGTGCCAGCGATGACAGACAAGGATCATACCATCAAGCAGGGAGGGGCGGGGGTGCGCGGTGCGCTGACGATCTACACGTACAGAGCAGGAGGTAGAGGAGGAGAGAAAGAGAGAGGAGTTTGGTGCGGTGCGCAACTACCAGACAAGATGAGTGACAGTCTGAAACGAAGCAGCATTTGGATTAATGAACTTCATTAAGTGATATATGTGCACACATACTAATCATAGGTCACAACAGCACTAAATTTGGCTGAATTATAAAAGGCAGAAGTGGTAAAATGAAGAGCCGTTTGGGAGCCGAAAGAGCCGGCTCTTCTTGGTGAGCTGAGCCAAATGATCTGGCTCACTAAAAAGAGCCGGAGTTCCCATCACTAGTGTGTGTTGGTGTGGCAGCTCAGACTCTGACTGAACACAGAAATACAGTCAGTCATCTTCGGTTTAGTTATTTCCCTCCAGTCTCTCTTCTTCTTCCTCTCATCATTGTACATTTATAGATCCATTAAGCCCCGGGACGAATTTAGAAAAAGTTGAAACATTTTGAACTCGCAAGGACGCGTCTTCACAGCAATTTGCGCCGCCCTGGGCCAATTCACGTCTAATACATTGATTTTGTATGCAGCGTTCTGTCTGAACACAGAAATATGTCCCGAAACTGTTCAATCCTCTTTTGAAAAACGGAAAAATATGCTTGACAAATATGCTTCATCATAACAATAGTTTGAGTTAGAATTTCAGTTCAACTTTAAGTTGGATACTTATCAAGCCAACAGCACACGTTCAGAGTCTACCTGTGAAAGGTAATGAAGACTCTTGATGAAAGGAATCAAGCACAGCATGAGCAAGAGGCAGGAGGATATTCACAGAACATTATGTGAGTGATCTGTGGCGATGGCTGTCTGTTTTCCTAACTCAGACACAGGAGATGATGAGCTTTCAAATTAATTAGCATTACAGTGTGTGTGAGTGTGTGTGCGTGTGTGTGTGTGTGTGTGTGTGTGTGTGTGTGTGTGTGTACGTGTGTGTGTGTGTGTGTGTGTGTGTGTGTGTGTGTGTGTTCAGTGTGCACGTGTGTGTGCAGGTGTGTGTTTGGGTGTTTGGGTGACATCACAGCAGTGGTGACATCACAGCAGTGGTGACATCATCACTGCATGGTGACGTCACCAGATGGAACACTGTGATGGATTAAAGGAGTGGTGACATCAGTTGTGACATCTTAAAGGAGCGGTAACATCATAAAGGAGTGACATTCAGGAGAGAGTCCCAGAATCACACAACTGTAGTTGAATCTGAAGACTCGATCAGACGAAACACATCGACTGAGAGAAGCAGTTGTCTC
>CAKALU010067166.1:2057-31087 GCA_916700995.1 Hozukius guyotensis
GTATCTTCTACCAGAGGGCAGGAGGGAGAACAGGCTGTTGTGGGGGGGGGTGGTGTCCTTAATGACCCTCAGGGACTTCCTGAGGCACCGCTGGGTGTAAAGCTCCTGCAGGCTGGGCAGCTCGCACCCTGTGATGTGTTGGGCCGAGCGCAGCACCCTTCCCAGCGCCTTACGGTCCACATTGGTGCCGTTGCCGTACCAGGTGGTGAAGCAGCCTGTCAGGAGGCTCTCTATGGAGCCCCGGTAGAAGTCCCTGAGGATTTGTGCTTTCAGTCTAAAAGTCCTTAGGCGCATCAGAGCGTACAGTCTCTGTTGGGCCTTCCTGACTACATCTAAATCATACCTGTTTGTTCTATCTGGAACAGACTTTCTCCTATGTTGTGTGATTTGGGTGATGATAAGGATTCAAAATGGCCTGAATGGACAGCCTGAAAGACCTGGAATAATGGGAGGAGTGTAAAGTTACCAATAACAATGGGGAGTTTGATTCGCCTGGCTGAAAGGCAAGCACAAAATAGTTTGTGTTCTGCAAGCTTGCAAAAAAAACAACAACTCTGGAAGAAGTGACCCGTCACACAAGCATTCCTTTCTCCCACTCCTTTATTCAACATGAATGTACTGTACTGGAGTGGAGGTCAGAGGTCAAACCTGTTCACAAACACAGGATGTGATGGAACATCCTCTAATGCTTTTAATACCTCTCCCACGTGCTGCTTTTTAACGTTTCTCACTTGATGTAAGGTTATAATAAACTCCAGTTTGCTTGGTTTTACAGTAAGAAAGTGGTTGTTTTGTTCCTGATGGCAAGCCGTTGCATTAACATTTAATAGCTAGACTGGATATGTATCGCAGATATCCGTAATTCAATTCTTCCTAGACAAAAAAGAACATTTCAGATATCAACAATGAAAAAAGAATTCCTGATATCCATAATGTCATTTTGAATATCCAAAATACATTGTGACTAGTAAAAATGTCATTACAGATATTCACAATTTGCATTATGACTAGTAAAAATGCTAAAATTAGAATAATGACTTGCAGATATCTACAAATGTATCGTGGCAATTTGTTCTGGATATACAAAAAGATGATAATATGCCAAAATGGCTCACTTCAGTTATGTAGATATCTGAAACGGGAGTTCTTCCTAATAAGAATTCTACTGCAGATATCCAGAATGTTCATTCTAGATATCAAAAATGCAATTGTGGATATCTGCAATAGAAAGCCCAATACACATGACTGGCAAAAGTCACGTCATTTGTCCTATAGGAAGAATGTTATTGTATCTGAAATGTTCTTTTTGACTAAGAAGAATTGAATTACAGATATCTGTAATATATATCCGGTCCAGCTATTAAGCTATTAAACAGCCACTTATACTTTTTAAGGATTTAAAGACGTCTTAAATTTTGTTTTTCACTAGCATGATCAAATTTGTAGATATATCTTGAAATTAGGATTGTCAATCCATTCAAATATTTAATCACGATTAACTGCAAATCAACATGGGAGTGGACAAATATGTTTGCTTTATGCAAATTAATGTATATATTTATTATTGGAACTCAATTAACACAAAACAATGAAAAACATATTGTCTAGAAACCCTCACAGGTACTGCATTTAACATAAAACAATATGCTCCAATCATAACATGGCAAACTGCAGCCCAACAGGCAACAACAGCTGTCAGTGTGTCAGTGTGCTGACTTGACTATGACTTGCCCTAAACTGCATGTGATTATCATAAAGTGGGCATGTCTGTAAAGGGGAGACTCGTGGGTACCCATAGAACCTATTTACATTCACATATCTGGAGGTCAGAGGTCAAGGGACCCCTTTGAAAATGGCCATGGCAGTTTTTCCTCACCAAAATTTAGCGTAAGTTTGGAGCGTTATTAAGCCTCATTCCCGACAAGCTAGTATGACATGGTTGGTATTAATGGATTCCTTAGGTTTTCCGGTTTCATACGATGCCAGTATCTTCATTCTGACTTTAAAACTGCGTCTGCTACAACCTACGAAAGATCAAATAGTGGCCGAGGTTAATTAAAATCACAGGGATGAGGGAAGAGGATAAACAATAGGAGAAGGGAAAAAAAGAGATGGTGATGGAAGAAAAGGAAAGGGGCATTAATGAAACTCTGTTGAGAAAAATAAAAGAGTCAAAGTCAAATTGCATATATTAGCACAATCTACCCACGACTAGATTTCCTGGTGATTGACAGCTATAACTGGCAGCCGGCACTGCCAATCCCACACACTGGAAAGAGCAAATGATTAAAATTCCCCAGACCTCAAGTCATATTGGCTTTCAGTCTGACCTCACAACATTATTTCAGCTGGAGCTTTCTGTCTCAATAACCACACAGAATATCCCACTGTTTTTGGCCTTTAATACCACAGTCCTTTCACACCACTAATCACAGAAGCCGTGGAGCCGTTCGGAGCTGGCATGTGAAACTGTTTTTCAAGAGTTCAACCAGAAGCAACTAGGCTGGGACTTACTGAAGGAGACTTTGGCATATGCATGATGGACTGAACCTCAATGCTCCGATTAGGGTGAAGGCGATGACTTCACTAACCACCCGGCCAGCTAACTGTCACGTCCTGCTATGTCAGCCATGAAATATTTCCAAATATACGCTCATTCGGCAAGCATGTGGGGAGATTTGATTTAGGAACTCACCCGTGTTAGCTTCCTAGTTCACAGCTCGGTGGATGAAGCAGAGAGAAGTAGGGTGACCAGGTGTCCCACTTTATGAGGGACTGCACTGCCTTTTTATCCCTTGTCCCGTGTCCCACATATTGAGACGATATCTCACATTTTGATCGGCTCTAGTTTTCAAAAGTCAAACCGCTGCAGGACAGACGCTTTTTTAAAATCTGGCTTTCATCCAATGGCTGTGAAGAAAGCAGGGAGGGCTGTCATCACGTGAGTCGAGTGCAGGTTAACCTGTCTTTGCTGCGCTACGGCCAACGGGGAAAAATCACAAGCTCTGCAGATTCAGGCAGAATATGATGGAAACTACCACAAAGAAAAGGAAACGCATCTACAACAAAGACTGTGGGTGACTGGGTGAAGCCGGTGGAAGACGAATCTCAAAGAGTTCTTGCAAACTTAGTTATTTTTCAACCAGAGGGGCAAAGCATAGAGACGTTACAAGCTAAGGGTGGAATAGAAATGTTTGTTTTTTCAAGTTAGATAGACATTATATCAAAATTTGAGGACTACTTCTCAGCATTAGTGACACGTCACACATTGACCCACACAAACATACTCTTTGTCCCACATTTGGTTTGTTGGGATCTGGTCACCCTGGAGAGAAGTGTCCCATTTTCCAGAACTGATGAGATGGATAAAGCTGGAGTCGCCACAGCTGGCTTTAGAAAATCTAGCCCTTGACGGGAGACTTTGGTCGATCACAAGTCATTTCAGAGAGAGAGAGCGTTCCTATTGGCTGTTCATTCAACGGAGGCAGCTGATCAAACCAAGCCCCCAGGAAGAGCGCCGGTTTTAGAGGTCAATTTTCGTAGTGGCCAAACGGCGGTACCACAACCTCTGTGTCCGTCATGTGATGCCGTTGGGCCCAAAAAAACTTTTTCCCATAGACTTACATTGGGGAAGAGACATCTGTAACTCAGCGGATTGTTTTTTTTTAGGTAAATCAACTTCCCAGTACAAACACTCTAATAGCCCTTATTTAAATCATTAGGTCCTAAAAGTTGTAAAATGCACTAACAGCCAAATCCAGAGTTATTTCCCTTCCTCCGTTCATGTGAATGAGACCCAGACCGAGGCTAGAGCGAGGGCTGAGAGGAGGAGTTAAAGGAAACACTACTGCACCTGCTCTATGGGCCCAATGGATGCTGATGATCTCTGTGTGATCCGGGTATACCTCTCGGCAGTCGAGCCATTTTGGCTTCATGAGCCACTGAGCAACTCCCATAGGAATGAACGGGAGCCCGTCTACAACACTGTATCCAGTTCTCTTTATACATTTATGGTAGATATAAACGGTTCATTCTAAGGTAACGAAAACACAACGATTCTTATTTTCAGGTGATTATACACTAAAGAAAACATACTTATTAGTATTTATATTCCATTTCTGCCAGTAGATCCCCCAAAATGCTACACACTGTTCCTTTAACGCAGTGGTTCCAAAACTGGGGGGCGGGACCCCTAAGGGGAACCCAGAGTTATAAAAGGGGGGGCGTGGCGAGGCTAAATATTAATGATGCATGTTTCTGCACTGGCCTGTATTGGCCCTATTTTTGATCTCCAAAAGGAGCACAACAGGTTTGGGAACCACTGCTTTAACGCAAGCTGGTTGGTTTGCCAAGTTGTAACATTTTGCAGGCTCAGAGGAAAATCACTTGAGCTTTTCCACAGGAGTAACACACAGGTGTAATTACTAACATTAATCATGGCTGCATTCCATTTAGGTGTGTAAGTGCCAGGACTCTGGGATTGTACAGGCTGGCACACTGATATTCTTTAAGTAGAACTGAGTCACCATTAGCAGTATTACAGTTTTTCTCTCAATCGCTTTGGCTCATTTCTTTTAAACAGTCTTCTCTAAACTGTAAGTGCAATCGTCACAACTGTTTCATAGGACATCACAACTCTATTGCATGTTTGCAAAAGGTAATAACTCACCCAAAACACTTCATTCATGCTTCAAAAACCTCGTTATTGTGTCAGTAAACTGGCCAAAGCCACCAAACTGAAAAGTTGTTTTGTCATCGTGTGAGTCGTACTGGTCAAAATGTTTACAGGTTTTTTCACCACCCAGTTAATGTTTCTTATATGCAAATCTCTGATTTGTTCTACTTTTTTGGTGCCACTGACTGCTTACTGTGCTATACAAGAATGTCAGTTTTGTCTAGCTGAATGCTGCCGTGTATCGCACTGAGCTTTACTGGGAAAAGTCAATACTGGAGGCTACAATACTATATACACAAAAACAGGATATGCACATTTGTGTTTGGCTATGTAGGCTATTTGTGTAGCAATGTGTTACATGTATTATAAACAGAAAATTCACCTTTGACCTTTCATGTAAAGTCACAAAGAGTTAACAGAAAATTTGCCAAAAAACAAACCCCGCAACAATAAAAGACCCCTGCCGTAGTTCAGTAAAAACATCAACACATTGTACCTCCTCACAGTACATAACACCTTGTCATAGCTATTTATGGAATATACATATGCTGTATGTCTGACAGATTTTGATAACTGAATGGATCATTTTGCATGTGACGGCTCAAACGATGAAAGAATGTTTTGAAGTTGTGAAGAGGACGACAGTTTCACTGAGAATCAACTCATCGGTTTTGATCAGCAAGACACGTGCATTGTTTATTGCGCAAATTGTAGACTATTGTACTGACTCTTTTGCACACATGTGCCAAAACTTGCTTGAGTGAGGAATACTGATCTGTTGTGAACAATGGTGATTCACAGATTTGAACTTGTTGTTTTGAAAAAAACGATTCTCATTCAAGAATTGAGCCAAATGAATGATAAAAACTGTGATTACCTGTGCTTTTCCTGCAATGACAATAGAAAACGTCTGCTGTGAAAAAGATCGAGAGGAAGAAGAAGAATTACGGTCACCTATGATTTCTGGGTATTGAAGTCCAAAATGTTTTGACTTGGCCACCAACTTGCAAAGTTTCCTTCTCAGGTTTAATGTAACTCGTGCAGTGCCCGTTCGGAGCGCTTGCCTATCCGTAACAGGCCGATTGCTTGGCCCCCAGAAGCTCTGCTTGCAGCGTTGTCAAGGACCACGGCACGGCTGCTTGCACCAGCCAGGTGTGAAGTTGATTGGATGGAACGGTTCTGGAAATATACAAAGGACAGTCATACATACATACACAGACAGACAGACAGACAGGTTGCGTATGAAATTCCATACTGACATGCTATTTAGTACACAAAAACATTATGTGAGATTTTTAAGTATGCCCGAAACCTTATGAAACCAATAGCACTTGAATTGCATACAATTTCTGGTGAAATATTACAGTATGCAATGGTGGACACTACGGTGGCATGAATCTCCCACAATGCAATGCGGTAGTGATGACAATGTTCATAACAGACGTAGCTCTGTAACATCAAATTAACTGTGAGAATAAGATTTCACTTTGCTAGGCATAATCTATATTTTAAATTAAATCAGACTTTGATTCTCACAAACCGTCGTTTTGGTCACATGAGGTTGGTACGGGTTACCATGGTTATACGTCTCCAACCGGCAAGGAGGCTCCCAGGAAGTGATAACGTAAATTACTGCTCAGTGCATCCGAAAAGATACATGCTACTATTTATTCACACAAAAATATGTTGAACCATAGTACACCTATTGGGAGCGTAGAGTATAGTATGCGATTTTGGACGCAACCAGAGGATACTTGCTTTATACTTAGATGATGCTGCTACAGCGCCACCTATTGGCCAAATGGCATCATATGACATCATCATATCTTCATATTTCCACCAAATGTGGTTGTAATAACACAAAGCGTTCAGGAGATATAACATTTTTTTGTAACATTAGCCCTTCCCACAACATTTGAGCTAACTTTGAGGGCCAGCTTTAGCAAAACTGCTCAAAATGTGTAGGAGGAGCAGCAAAAAATCTGATTTGGACACAATTCAAAATGGTGGAAAATCAATCTAGATGCAAATGGGTGTAGTTTATAAGGATTTCTGTAGAAACATGGCGGCAGACTCCGTGAAGAGGACCCACTCCATATGTAGATATAAACGGCTCATTCCAAGGTAACGAAAACACAACGACTCTTATTACCTCCGCCAAGGCCAAAGGCCTAGGAAGGAGGTTATGTTTTCACCAGTGTTGGTTCGTTGGTTTGTTGGTTTGTCTGTTTGGAGGATTACTCCAAAAGTCCGAGGTAGATTTGAATGAAATCTTTTGGAGGGGTGGGGTGTGGCACAATGAGCAATCCACTAGATTTTGGTGGCGATCCGGATCATATTCCGGCTTCGGGGTAATGACGACGGTTTAGGTGAGTTTTATTTTGTTTCTGTCCAGTTTGAATGAAGTGTTTTACGATGCTCCTCTACGTACAGCTGATCTCAAACTTGGCGGAGGTCTTCGCTCTCCGAGTGCAATTCTAGTTTTCTTTCTTATTTTCCCCCTAAACGCTACACACTGTTCCTTTAATGCAAGGAAGTTAGCAACAGCACAAAACGTTCAGGAGATATGGCATTTTTTCTAACATAAGCCCTGCCCACAGTATTTGAGCTAACTTTGAGGGCCAGCTTTAGCAGAACTGTATGGAACATCAAAAATCCGAAAGAAGTTACTTTTTCCAGCTCGGTCCAGAAATGTTATGTACCAAATTTGGTGACGAGTAGCAAAAAATCTGATTTGGACAAAATTCTAAATGGTGGAAAATCAATCTAAACGTTATGGGCGTGGCTTATATAGATCAATTTGTCTGGATCCACAGAAAATAATTTTGTTTCTGAGACTTATGGTTAAAAAGCTACAGTCCAAAATGTAAAGTTCATTGTTAAAGCGCCAGATTCTAGATGCACTCACTGATCTGAAGAAAGCTCCTTGGTTTCATCTCAACCTTAAACTAGTCTTTATGCTATTCTTGATTAGTTCAAGCTGAGTTGTGAAGTTTAATTTGAGGTTAACTAAATGTGGACAAAATAGTCATCTTGGATCATGACCACAGTGCGATGAGTTATAATGCAGGCAGTGTTACCTCAGTGATTCATGGCAGTGTAATGTAGCTTAAGAGTTAACTAATGTTTACCACACACTACAAACAAACATGTGTACTTGCATGCAGTTCTATAGAATATTAAAATAGATGGGAGTCACACAGTATCACCTCCTGTTTCTGTGTGTTTGGTTTATGAGTCACAGAAGCATGTGTTTAAAGCATCCTGCCAAAACTGCACAATGGTCACTCTTTCAGTCAGTCTGTCTTACTCTCTGTCTGTCTGTCTGTCTGTCTGTTTTCTGCCTGTCTCTCACACATTGCTGAGGGGCAGAGGAGCAGCCAACAATAGTGAATCGGCCATCAATTTGTTTGGCTTGTTGACATACTATCAGTGTTATCACATGAGCCGGTTGAGCTTCCAGCCCTGGTTAAGCACCAACAGACTAAACACAAGGTCCCTCTGTTGCCGTATTCACATGGGAACACAAATAATCAACCACGGTCTCCGTTTCAATTGAACATTTTATTACATTCCATTTGTCATGCACTTATATATGTTTTTAAAATTGTACTTGAAGCAATTTAATGACTTAGGCAATGATGGACCCTCCACATAAACGGTCCACCCATACAGCTGTAATCATTTGCTGCCTGATTAGACCTCTTCAGGTGCCTTCAAATAGGGTTGTGTTTACCGTGTTCACGAGGAGAGTCCATATGAACGCCCCCCCCTTCTTGTGGTATACAAACTCGTACGTGGAAAGTTTCTGAAAGCTCAGAGTTTACAAGTTGTGACGTGTTTGTTGACGTTGTCAGAAATGGCGGAAGCCATGGAAGTAGATTTTTCGATGCAAGATAAGTTAATATATTGTAATTTGAATTTTTAATTGTCGTACATTGTTTTTCTTCGTAAGTTTATAATATATCTGAGGAAAATGTTGATATTTCCAACGGCGTTATCTTTTTGTTGCACCTAATGCTGCGTTCCAGACTAATCAGAGGAATTTTCCCAGTTGAAATTTCCAACTTCCGACCTCCAAACGTTCCAGGTGCACGATGCCAAACTTAAACAAAAACCATGGCTGACCGTTTCTTTGGCACGTCAGGTCAGCAGTACAGCCTCCACATTTTTTGGGGCATTTTTAACGTTTTCCAGCTTAACTTTTGTGCAGAGAAGATATAGAGAGCCAAAGTCCCGCCCTTTTTGTTGGACCACCATGAGACCTTATTTTAGAAAAAATATGAACGGTAGTCAACGGCAAGAGACAAATACTTTTTTGATCCCATTTGAATTGCGCCATGAAGCACATGATATCCAACTGAAAAACCCAACCCAGTGTTGCCAACTCTTTTCCATTGAAAGTAGCTAGCAGCGCTAGCTCCAAAAGTCCCAAAATCTAGAGAGACAGTCACAAAGTCTGCACCACTGACAGTCCGTCCCTTCAAAGCCACTCCCCCAAAATTATCATTATGAACATAAACATACCATAATGAACCTAAACAACAAACATGGCTATTGTTAGTACTCACAGCTGGCAAGCTAGCAGCTTGTGGAAGACTGCGGAAGTGTGTGCAGGTAGACAGGCAGGTAGTCCGTCCAATCATTACATTTGGGCCAAATGAAACGATTGGACGGGCTTATTACAGTCCTGCGACAGCCATAGATAACAGAATTTTTTGTTTTTTTATTGTCAGAGCATTTGATTTATTGATTGCTGTTAGGATGTAAAAAGAATTTAAACAGTTTAACAAAAAAATGTTTTTTTGAAGAACATTACCAACCCTAGCTTTAAAGATTCAGCTATTAGTGTGGCCCACACTTCTGTTTTTGTATTTTATTTTATTTCTGTTTCTTGACTGTCAACAGTTGTGGAAAAGATTTCTGGTCTGCCAACGCTCACTCTGTGCCGTTCAATGACATCATTGTCTAGTCCTCTTTTTAACAGATCCACAGCAAATCCACAGCTTGGCTGGGGAAGGATTTTCATTTATTAAAAGGAAAGCTTGATAAACCCAGGGTAGGTTAAAGCAGCAGTAGATGAAATTGGAGCAAATATGATTAAAAAAAGTTATATTTATAAAACGGTCACTATATCCTGACAGTAGTGCATGAAACAGGTAATCTGGAAAAAATCATGTGCCTCCTCATGGCATCTGCCAGATTTTACAGACAGGAGGAAGACAACCAGTCAGAGCTGATCTGGAGTCTGCCATCCAGCTGCCGTCTCTGAGAGCCGGCTGTCAATCACTCGCGTTTGTTTTCAGAATCATCTTGTAGTGTACTGTTAAGCTGTAAAACGAGAAAGTTTGTGACCCAGCAACCATGTTGAGATCTGCTGAGGAAATACCAAGCACCGCCCACCAGCCGGAGCACAGCCAATAAGAACGCTCTCTCTCTCTGAAATGACCTGTGATTGGTCAAAGTCTCCCGTCACAGGCTAGATTTTCTAAAGCCTGAAAACAGAGCCATGAGGAGGAGCAGAAGTCTAGTTTTCTCTCAGAACACTTGAATTACAATATGCTGAAAGGTTATTATGGAATCTTTGCCCAATGATGCCAAAACATTTCTGCCATCTGAAGCTTTAACAGAGCCCACTCACATTTACCACTGAGCTCAATCTGGAAAATCTGAATAAAACACATACTTGAAAGGTTAGAAAAGTCCAGCATTTAAATAGTCATCAAAGATGTGGGGGGCTGAAACTTTTCAGGCATGAAGAGCTACATGTCAGTGCCAAGCAGATATAACTTCCCTGACTAGCGGAAGTGGTACCTGCTGCCTCAGCCTTTTTGGGGCCAAATGTCTTAATTCATTACAGTAAGTAGCATCAACCTTAGTTTAATTATGACATGGCCTTTAGGGGATCCAATCCCAAATGATTTATAAAGCACATTTAAAAACAACAAAAGTTGACCAAAGTGCTGTACAATTATACATAAAAATATAAAAACAACACAATAAAACAACTAAGACCAACTTAAAACCCACAGGACATTAAAATAATAAAAGCATTAAGACCAATAGGAAAGGAAAAAGGATTAAAATAGTCAACTCTCATGCCGAGCCAAAAGCCAAGGAATAAAAGTGCGTTTTGAGATTTGATTTAAAACAGGCAGTGTGGGGGACAACCCAACACGTGGAGGCAGAGCGTTCCAGAGCTCCGGAGCTGCAACTGCAAAGGTTCGGCCACCCCCCTGAGCTTCAACCTAGACCTCAGGACAGTCAGAAGCCACTGGTCAGTGGATCTGAGTGTCATTGATAAAAGATGTGGTTTTAAAAGGTCTGAGAGATAAGTCGGAGCTTTCCCATTTAACGATTTATATGTTAATAATAAATTCCTAAAATCAATCCTAAAACGCTCAGAGAGCAGTGAAGAGAAGCCAGAATCGGGGAGATGTGCTCACGTTTACGTGCACCAGTTAAAAGACAAGCTGCCGCTTTCTGAACGAGCTGCAGGCGAGACAAAGAGGCTTGGCTAACACCAACGTAAAGTGCATTACAATAATCAAGACGTGTGGTGATAAAAGCATGCATTACCTTTTCAAAACCATTAAAAGATAAAAAGGACTTAACGCTGGATAAAAGCTGCAGTTGGAAAAAACTTGATTTCACAACTGAGTTTATTTGCTTGTCCATTTTAAAATCCTTGTCCATTATGACCCCTAGGTTTTTTACAGATGGAAGGACAAAGGGTTCAAGGGGGGAAAGGTCCATGTTTGGGTCGTTTCTGCCTCTATTGTGTCCAAAAAAAAACTTTTTTATTGTGGACTTTACTGTGTGATGATAATACTGTACCCACCTTTTGATTTACTGTTACATCACAGATGACTAATGTTACATTGTCAGGAACCAAGCAGTGTCACAAGCTGAAACAATCAGATGACAGTGAGCAAGTTTGTGCAGGACTATGAATCAAAACCCACCACTGTGTTCCCCAGGGAAATGGGTGGCAAACAGGAAAGTCAAGGCCTTTTAGAAAGATCTTCCTGGGTTTCTGCCCCTGTGGAGGAATTTACTCTGACAAGATTCAGCACATCACCACAGAGAGACAGAGAGACAGAGAGATATGAGAGGAGAGGAAAGAGAAAAGGGGGAGGGATAGGAAGGAAAGGTATGAGGAGAGGAGGAGGAAGGAGAAAGGAGGAATTCCTGCGTGTAGAGACTGGAAACAGCAGCAGAGCTCTGACAGTTCCCAAAGTTACACTCACTGATAAAGCATGTTTGCAGAATGAATAATCAGTAATCTGCTGCTGATCACTATTTCAACACAATGTACTTGCCTGATGGTGATACATTTTCTAATCGTAGGTTGACATGATGCCTTCACTTGCTTACTTTTGTGCAAAATGTGCAGGTAGGCTAATACATTATTATTTTGTATCTCAACTGGTCATATAAGCCTAGAGAAAGTAGCCTCTAAAGTGGCATGTATGACTACATAATGTGTTGCAGACTTGAGCTGAACATCCTGTGAGTCAAATACCACTGAGGTTCATAAAGTGGCAGATGGGTGAGGCTGCTCTGAGGGACACATAATGTACTCACTGAAACATTGTTCAAAGAGTTGCTAATATAGATGTAGCCTAGCATGGTAGTGCTATTGTGAGGAACTCCTTTATTACAAAAAAAAAAAGATTGAAGGTCAAAACTTACATCAAGCAGCCCATTCACAATAAGGCAAACGCTTGCTGCAAAGCTTGGTGCCATCTTGGCTACAGTGAGTGCTATCATTTATAAACATAGCCTATATGCTTTCTGCATGGAAATGTAAAAACAAAATGCTAAATGCCAGATTGGGAGCATTTTTATTGCCTCCGCACGGCTCTCAATATGGCGACAGCGGCGGCTCATAGCTAATGGTGCAAACAGCACTAACAGTGAAAACAAAGTGGGGAACCAGCGTTATCAGCTGTAACCGCCATATCAGTGCAGTGCAAAGCTTAGTGCCATCTTGGCTACAGTGAGTGCTATCATTTATAAACATATGGGTGCCTGTAAATGTAAAAAAAATAAAAAATAAAAAATAATAAAAACTTCCTATAGATGTTTTTGGTGTTCCCCTTTTGCATAAATGTATTAACAACAGAAGGAAAATTATTTTTTTCCTCAATACTTTCCCAAGGAAAATGGTGTCATTAGTCACTTGGTTAAACGTCATATACTTTGCATAAAAAAAACAATTAGGTTAGATCATTACATCACCTTTCAAATGATGTATTTTATTTGTGACTTTAGCCCTCTTGTTAAAGGTGCTAAATGCCAGATTGGGAGCATTTTTATTGCCTCCGCACAGCTCTCAACAAGGCGACAGCGGCGGCTCGTAGCTAACGGTGCTAACAGCACTAACAGTGCAAACAAAGGCAACACTGCTGACAGAGCTAACAGTGTTAACCTGAGGGGGAACCAGCATTATCAGCTGTAACTGCAGTATGAGCGCAGTGCAGAGTGACGGTCATGAGCGAGCCAGTGGGGCACGCTCACAAGCACGCGTGGCCAGCCTAGCTATGTCAACAAAGTGTGGAGAAGCTTGAATTACAACACACACAGAGGGAGAGTGACTTCATTCTCTGCTCAGGTAGACATTACTCCTCTATAGCCTCTATAGTAAATAGTTGTTTGTTGCTATATTAATGCTCTGGATATAATGTATAGCACCTTTAAACTACCACCTTCCAGAAGTGCACTTTTTAACAAATAAAATAGTCCTACACCTAGCCATTTAGCTAATTAAAGCTGAAGTAGCGAGATTGGAGCAAATATGAATCAAAAAAGTTATTTTTATAAAATGGTCGCTATATTGTGACAGTAGTACATGAAAAAAAAAAAAAATTTCCTCCGGTGCTCCTAACGGCATCTGCAAGATTTCACAGACTGGAGGAAAACAAGCAGTAAGAGCTGATCTGAGGTCTGCTGTCTATGAGAGCCGGCTGTCAATCACTCGTGAACTCCGATCAAACGTTGATCAACTATGAATCAATATTCTGTTACATTAATGCCTATTTCTCTCCTCAAATGTTTTCAGAATCATCTTGTAGTGCACGGTTTAGCTGTAACATGAGAAAGTTTGTGATGCCGCCGCCATTGTGAAATCTGGTGAAGGAACGTCAAGTTCCGGTCACATGACCACAGCCAATAGCAACGCTCTCTCAATGAAATGACCTGTGATTGGTCAAAGTCTCCCGTCACGGGCTAGATTTTCTAAAGCCTGAAAACAGAGCCATGAGGAGGTACAGAAGTCTAGTTCTCTCTCAGAACACTTGAATTACAATATGCTGAAAGGTTATTATGGAATTGTTGCCAAATGATGCCAAAAATATACTGCCTACTGCAGCTTTAATGCTCTGGATATAGTGTATAGCACCTTTAAACCATCACCAGAAGTGCACTTTTTAACCAATAAAATAGTCCTACTCCTAGCCATTTAGCTAATTAAGCTAGTGCATGAGTGTTTTTGCAACATAAGCTATTGTTCTCCAGTCTCCTCTCCACTAAAGGTGTTTCTGTTTGCTTGCTAAGTGGTCAGACATGCCTGCTGATGATCCGGCAGGAAGGCGGAGGAAGGCTGGTTAAAGGGAAGGGGTGGTGCGGCGGAGGGGCGGAGCGGTTCTCCTCACCGGGCGGTGTCAGCTGAAGAAAACGGAGACACAGGAGCAGAGAGAGGCCGATACAGGGAGACACAGGGAGACTCAGGGAGGTGACTGTTGTAGTGAATCGCACCAGCGGACTTCAGGTAAGAGGACAAGGAGCGTTTTAGGGCGTTTTCTCATGACTGAGGAGGGGAAGTGTTGTGTAGAGGATTTATTACTCACTGCGGCACAGCTGCTGTTCTTCCATTCAGCAGATAATACATTTCAACGTTAGCTCAGGAGATGTGAACTAATAAGCTGACAGCAGCTCAAAATATGCAGTAATTTGTGAGTTATGTAGCAGATGATCAAAGATAGTTTAAAGCCTTGAAATACAATTTTCTCTCCTCACAAAATGTCCAGTGAATGTTATTTATTTATTTATCTGGCAAAACCGTCATCTCATCAATATACATATTGTATTTTTATATTTTATATTGTATTATATTTTATATATATATATAAAAATATATATATATATATTTATATCTATATTGCATCTCTTTTTTATTGTATTACCTTTTTTATCATCTATGGGATTGTCACAATCTAATTTCGTTGTACTACACAATGACAATAAAGGGCTTGGATTTAATGTTAGGCACGTGCACAAATGCATTAGTGTATGTTTTATTTATTTGTTATTACCATTTTATGAATATTTATGAATATTTTATGAATACTGTTTAACATTTAAAAAATGTACCAGCCTATATGCTAGCTGATTTATTAATGGAGAATCCCATGTAGCTGGCAAATTGAGTTTCTAAACATGTGATTTATTTTGTACAGTATATGTCAAGACAATAGGCTTTCCCTGTAGTTATTGCTATCACTGTTACTGCTATTACAAATACTACGTGGTCACTTAATAACACGTTTTATAGTTGTTTCTAAATACATATAGCTGAAGGTTGCATTTTTCTTAATGAATATTCCTAATTATAATAGTGGAGTGTGTGACTGGCAGACAGCAGCAGCAGCCATGTGTCTGGATGATGAATGGTGTCAGGGACTGCATCGTCATTCTAAGTGTGTGTGTGTGTGTGTGTGTGTGTGTGTGTGTGATGATCCATCAGGATTCCTGTATGTTCTGCTTTAGTCATCATGTACATCATATGGTGTGTCTGGATGAATGAATGAATGAATCCTCAGAATCTGAAGTGCCATTGAGTCAATGTTAGATCCACCAGGAATGACTGATTTATGTTTTTCATCAGTGCAAATTGCTGCTGTAAATATGTTTGATTAAGGACAGAGAAGATTTCATTTGTTAACTTTATTAGCTGGCATTTTTCCACCTGGTAGACACAGATATCTGATCAATAGCCTATTTCCCAAACATGCTGTGTGTGTGTGATCATGTCTTTTAATTTCATAAAATGATTTTCTGATTAATATATTGGCACAAACAGTCCTCTAATCTCCCTCTACTTAAGGAAACTTTCCCAGAAAACAGCAAGGACAAACCTTAAAAGCTGTTCTTCCTGAAGCAGTGACATCTTGTGGCAGTAAAATATTTTTTTCTGTAATCCAACAATTCTGCTTGAGCAGTTATTTCACACTGAAAAAGTTATAATTATAATATTTACAAAACACCAAACAATCATGTCTTTAGATTACAAACATATCTTAAGTTTATTGCATCTCCTATGCACTGATAATACACTCAAAATGCAGATAAAATGCCTCCACGCTGTTGTCTCCAGTTTAGTAAATCAGTAACTATTGTTTTAGGGTCTCATTGTCGTGAGGAGGATACTGTCTGTATTGTGTATACAGTTCTGTTTTGCATTTAGGAGAATGCATCTCCATCCATTATTCAAATAGCTTTGCCAATAGATAACTGACATTAAGCAATGTGTCATCTGAGCACTATTATATGATATTGTTTTCTTAGGAGAGTATTTTTGTAGACATTAGTGCCCCTGTAATTGCCTGCCTATATCCGTGTGAGTCTGCGTGACTATGCAACCACTATGTTTGCATGTCCGTGCTGATGCATAGCCTATTTGTTTATTTGCCAATGCTGCTGTAACGCGAGCATGGCACATATGACATTTTCAAGACACTCAGAGAGGAATCTTGACTAAACTTGAGTGAAATTTTGACGTGGAAAGGTGATTTGGGATAAAACAAGCAGGCAAAAGCAACAATTTCAGAGGATTTTCTAGCCAATGTGTAGCTAATGTCTCTTTGAAGTCACGGGTGGAAGACTGAAAAATGGGAGGAAACACATCATTCACCTCTTTAAGTTGGATCTCTCATCAAATCAAATCTTTTAATCGATGTTTAAATAGGGAAAAATTGTATTTAAATTAGAGGGATCAGGTCTCTTTTTCTATATGATGTTTGGAGTTATATGCCATTGATATCTCAGGGTAATAATGCCTGATTCGTCTGGATGGCGTTGGCTTCCTAGGCTGGTATTGATGTCTGTGGATGTAATACATCAAGTTGCAATATCTTCTAGTCTCCGCTAGCAGGGCTCTGCTCTCTCTCAGATTAAATCATGTTAGGTACATGGCAGACTAATCTCATTATCTATTATTACTGGGACTGTATATCTAAGACAATATTTTCTATAACATTATCTGATGTGATATGTGATACATCAAGCAGCCATGCTACTACAGAGCTCTGCTTTTTGCTACAGAAAGCGTCATCCTAGCTTTAGGATTTATCTGTTACTGAAAGGATCTGCATGCTAAAACAGATATATTCATATATATGTATATATATATACATATATATGTATATATATATATATATTCATTAACCTATGTGGTGGTATTAAACAGTCAGCTCTCCCAAATTACAAAAATATTTTTTTCATACAGCATAACCAATAACCTTTAGTAGATAGCGAAGGTGTGTATTCGAGACTAAGTCATGTGTCTGGAGGCACAAATTTGATGAATTTAGACTCAACTTGACAAAATCAAAAAAGACTTGACTTGGACTTTAACACCAATGACTCGAAACTTGACTTGGACTTGAGCCTATTGACTTGAAAATAATTGATACCTTCCCCTCCCTGCAAGCACAAAAAATAAAAAATGTAAATGTTATTTAAAAAGTGTGCCATAAATCACTTCATTCCCCTTCATTTACTCGAATCAACTAACGTTAACGCTATTCATTCCCAGCAAGTAGACACTTAATTCCCCAGATCCACTTTGTTTGAACCAATCCGACAGCATCCGGTCATGTTGCAGGAGAAAACCATGAAGAACTAACGTAACGTTACTGAGCGCCAGTTGGAAAAGATGATACCAAAGATAATTTCATTTGCATACAAAGACAATGCGGTAGTCAACAAAAAACTAATTGCAGTATGCAAAATGTGCAGGTCGAAAATTAGACGGAGACGCAAATGGCATTACGTTTGGTGAAGAGAGCATTATGACTTGATTAGGACTTGAAACTCAAAGTTAAAGACTAGGAACTTGCCTTGGAACTTGTCAGTATTGCTTGGGACTTGACCTGGGACTTAGGATTTGACTCGGGACTTGAGTGCAAAGACTTGAGACTTAGCCTACTTGTGACTTGTAAAACAATGACTTGGTCCCACCTCTGGTTGATACCACCTTTGGTTTGATTTGGGGAAGTTTGTACCCGACTACAAATGAGGTGAACCTAAGTATGGACAGAGATAGATTGGTGTTTTTATATTGAACAGAAAGTGTTCACAGAGAGGTCTGTGGATTACTGTGGAGTACCCAGGAGGTTGTTGCTGGAAAGACACATTGCTTTTGATGTTTTCAGATACTTTGCCAGATGTCATTTGCCTCCATTGTATTTAGGTGTTAGGGAGACGGCAACGGCAGAGGTCTCAAAACGTAAACCAAACGGATCAAATCATTGTGATTGACATTTGCAAGTGGAAAAGTGATATTTTTTTGTAATTTGGCTGAACTACTCATTTGACCTTTCAGCCATGGTAGATTTAAATAGGTCTATGATTATATACCACAAGCTTATGTGGATCATATCATATCTGTTTTTGTTCTAGAGAGAGCGACCAGCATTTATATACAGTAGCTGTAATATCAATAGCTACATAAGCTATAATGCAAACCTTCTACACCCTCCATTACAGAATCATATTACACCAAAGGCAATCTACATACATCTATTAGATGTTGAGGGTCTCTAGGCTGATGTAACTGTAATGCTAAATGGCTCTTTGTATACTAGATGAAGCTACTGACTGAGTTAACAGAGCTGTGCTGTTAGAGAGTATCTAGCTCCAGGCTGACTCAAGCATCCAACAGTACACAGAGGAATAACGATCACGCCTTGCTGTCGTATCTCATAGACCTAGATAAAAGAGCCTCGAGCCATCTTATTGAACAGATCTGTGTCTGTTGTACTCTAAGATGCTGAGCTTCACTATGTTGAGCTGCGTGCTGAATCTTCAAAAACAGATACCCAAGAAAGCACCACTAGGACAATAGGATGAAATGATTTTATAACACACAGGTGCTCATATCATCACACCATTTGATCCTGATGACTGACATGAACCTACACAGCTAAAGAGAAATGATGTGTATAATGTGTAAAGGTTCAGATTGTATATCAGTACCTAAATGCAGCTGCTGTATTATTTTATAGGTGTCAGCATGTCGACTAGTGTCAGCGCCGAGGAGATGGAGGAGATCAGGGAGGGCTTCCAGAAAGTGGGTGAGTAAGAATGTGTGTGTGCGGATATTGTCAATCATGTTTGAAGTGGGATAAAGCAGCTGACAAACACATGTCCTTATACATGGTGTGTGCTCAATCTGACAGACAGATGTTTATCTCGGGGTTCATTGAAAGAAATTAAACCTTTGATACACCCGCATTTAATTTATGGCTTAAATTAATAGTTTGACATTTTGGAAAATACACTTATTGTAAACTTAGCTTAGCATAAACAGTTAGCTTGGCTCCGTCCAAAGGTAAAAGAAAATTGACATTCTTTTTGACAAGCAGAGAGTCAAACGTTGAATCTAGTCCTACCAGACTCTTGGTGTTTAGAACATTGGCGATTTTAGACTCTCTTTCGGGGAGCTCAAGCATACCTACATTTTATCTCAGCACCCCTAAAAATTAATTATAAAACCCTCTGAGACCCGCAGGATTGCCGGCGATCCCGGCAGACATTACTGCCCTTAAGAGGCTGTAGTGGGCTCAATCTCAAAGCTACTCTCCAAAGTTAGGCAAAATTTGGGCGAGGGAAAACTGGCATGGCGATTTTCAAAGGGGTCTCTTGACCTCTGACCTCAAGATATGGGAATGAAAATGGGTTCTATGGGTACCCACGAGTCTCCCCTTTACAGACATGCCCACTTTATGATAATCACATGCAGTTTGGGGCAACATCATGTAGTTGTTTGCATGCAGTAGAAATGTGTCAATGTGTCAAAAAATGTTTCTGGGGGAAGACCCTCAGACCCCCGCCTCATATGTGTCCCCTCCAATGTTGAAACGAAACCTGCGTCCTTGCCTGTACACGTGTCACATTCTCATTAGAGGCTGAGCCCCCCTAAAGGTCTGATCCTAGGATCACCCCTTCTTTAGACTAGTGAATGTAATACTTGTCATGAAGGAACTGACTGAATCCTGATAGTGTCGTATCAATCGCTAATAGAGAAGAGCAGCGTGTTGGACTCCAACTAAAATATTGCTTGCTGTTTTCCCTCCTTCCGACCCCGCCCCTCTTGCCTCCACCTCACTTCTCCAGATGTGGATGGTAATGGCTTCGTCTGTGCCACCGAACTTGGTGATCTCTTCCGCGAGGTGGGCTGTCCTTTGCCCGGATACCAGATCAGAGAACTCCTTCAGAAGCTGGACAGAGACAACGACAGCCGTATCAACCTTGAAGAGTTCACGGCTGTAGGTAACACTAACTAACTAACTAATTAACTAACTAACTAACTAAATAACTAAATAAACTGATTCACAACTTTACCAACAGTTTATCAACTAAATGTTGACTAAATAAAGTCCTAACTTGAAGGCTGACTGGTTGACTGACTAGATTATATTAAAATTGATTACAATTGATTAAAATGAATGTACTGTCCCTGATACTTGTTGATTTTGAAACTAACTCAAGAGGTGAGTGACTGACTAACTATATTAATCAGTATCTTAATAAATAAAGCCACAGTTTGATTGACTCTAAGCGTCGACGTGCATTTTTCAGATTTTCCAGGATATGAAGGACGACCGCTTGGCCCAGGGCTTCAGGAAAGCTCTGAACAAGAAAGAAGGCATCTTAGCCATCGGGGGCACCAGCGAGATCTCTAGTGAAGGAACTCAGCATTCAATCTCTGGTTAGTAAAGTAACACCTATAACAGTAGTTCCCAACCCGGTGTCCGGACGACAAAGATCAGAGGGTGTGCCACGATTTGTCTGCTCTGAGGTTGTCAAAATTAGATTTGCACATGTATATCTAAAATCATAATAACACACTTACTGGATCATTTATACAAAAGTCTGTATACACTGTGTAACTTTTTAAGAATAGATATTTTTCGCTACTTAGGCCACATTTCTGTTTAAACCTGATATTTCTGCACAGTTGCAGGTGAAGATCAGGCTCCACTAACATTATTAGTATTATACTATTTGTAGAATTAGATTGCAGTTGAGGATGCGATTGTTTCCGATTTGTGTGATCCAAACATTTCCAATAACTTCAAAGTGTTGTAAAGTCCAGAAGTCAACATTTATTAAAAAAAATCTAGATGTAATCATTTCCAAAATTCACAACCTGTTTTTATCTAACAAAATATTCTGCTTCAATTCATATTTGTTGGCATTTAGCCTTTCAAAAACGACATTTTCACTGCGGTCTAAAACCTATTTGCCTCTCAGCTTTTCTTAGATACAAATTTGGGGGGGCTTCAAGGAAAATAGGTTGGGAACCACTGACCTATAGAATGATATGTAGGGGTCCACTGTCCATCAATGTCATCAAGCCAAGACAGGACCTGACACCTGACTCACCTGTATTTCAGAGCAGGAGCGCTACGCCTTTGCCAACTACATCAACTCTGCTCTGGAGAAGGATCCAGACTGTAAACACGTCCTGCCCATCAACCCCGAGACAGAGGCTCTGTTTAAAGCCGTGGCAGACGGCATCATACTTTGGTAAACATTAACAGATCTGACAAAAATCCTATAAATAACATCGAAGCATAGTAATCTCTCACTTTGTAATTATCTGTTCTTATCTATCCATAACTCCTAATCTAAACACCTTAATTTTTCCTTAATTTGACCTTCAACTCCACTGGTCCTTATCTGTTAACATTAACCAGTCTGTTTTTAAGGCCATGTATCACGTGTGCTAATGTGTTTTTCTCACGTGTGTTTTTGCAGTAAACTCATCAACCTGTCTGTTGCCGACACCATCGATGAGAGAACCATCAATAAAAAGAAACTCACAGCTTTCACCACGCAGGTCAGTTAGCTGCTTAATCCTTGTTGCCTCACTTTAAAAAAGTAGAGGACGAAAATATCCACCTCAAAAAACTGCCATAAAATTATAAAATTAATATTATTTTCCACTTTTCAGTTAAATCAGATCATAACTACCAATATATATATATTTTAACCCTTTAAATGTTTGTTTACATAATGCCACTGTTGTTTTTTATGAAAAAAATAATAATAATAAAGAAATATATATATACATATATATAGTAAATGCTAGAGGGATTTTTTTTTCACAGTCTGAGATATGTCAATTATTAGCAACAACATTAATTTCGATGCATCGCATCAAACACATAATACAGCAGCAATGCCCCATAGGGCAAACATGAGGAAGTGGCTCAATCTGGTGTAAAAATAGTAAAAAGTACAATGTTGAAGCCAGAGCTCTAGACTGAAAGCCTGATATAATAGAATGTATGATTTTATGCCGATGGTTTTAATGGGTTTCATTGGTGACATTTTTGTCCTTAAGGGTCTGAGTGTCTGTATTTTGGCTACACAGTTTATTACAGGCTTATTATAGGAGCTGAGATTGAACTTCCAAAATTAAAAAAAAAAAAATCACAACCTTGCTGAAATGTATGCCATATGCATTAACACAGCCAGAATGATTGGAAAATTAATAATTAAATGGCCAAAAATGTCCCTAGTGAGGCACACGGGTTAATTAGTTAATCAGTTGTATGTTTAGTGTGATTTAACTTAATTGCATTCATCATAGAATACAATATCAAATGGATTTAATTTACAGTTTTGAAAAGATACACATAATGAAATCCAGTTTGCTTCTATTTGACGGTGATACCACCTTCATATCTAAAACTACGTCACTGATTATACATATGTACATTATATTGCATGAATCTGACCTCTGTTTTGGCCTCCATCATCCAACTTTAATTCTTTCCCTAACAGGAGAATCTGAACTTGGCTCTTAATTCCGCCTCGGCCATCGGCTGCCAGGTCGTCAACATCGGAGCTCAGGATCTGAAGGAGGGAAAACCTCACCTGGTGCTTGGACTCCTCTGGCAGATTATCAAGATAGGACTGTTCGCTGACATAGAGCTGAGCCGCAATGAAGGTATGTACAAACACACACACACACACACACACACACACACACACACACACACACAGTCAGACTTGTCTGTAGATATAAAACTAAATGTAACGTACCCACACAGACAAACTTCACATGACAATATAAGACAGATTATTAATGCAGCAAAAAAAAAATTAGAATTCTAACAAAGAAGTATGAGAGTCATGCTTGTGTTTTTTTGTGTGCAGCCATAGCAGCGCTGCTGGAGGAAGGGGAGAGTCTGGAAGAGCTGATGAAACTCAGTCCTGAGGAGCTGCTGCTGCGCTGGGCCAATTTCCATTTAAAGAAAGTTGGCATGTCCATATCAAACTTTTCTGGAGATATTAAGGTAAGGAAATGTCTGTGTGATGCCTAAACCTCTTACTGTAGTAGACCACTGAAACCTTAGACCCTGTTCAGACTTGGCATTGACATGTCTTCGGTGATCCGATCACAAGTGGACAGCTCTAAGTACAGGAGTGAATGCACCCAAGATGCATTGAGGACGCATTGAGAATAACGGCAAACACTTTATTACTCCCACATTGTCAACAGCAGTGCAAAACAGCTTCACTCCATAGACATAGACATATACACTGCATCAAGAGGCAACTCAACAAAATAACTTAATATATCGTTCTATAGCTTAATAGCTTGTCGCTGATGTGCTTGTGTTTTTGTTCTGGTGCTCTGCACAGATTCCCGCTCTCATCACCGGCTCTCTGAAGCTCTGTGCACCGCTGCTGCCCGCCTGGCAAAGGTGGCGGTGGCAGTGGCACGGAGGTCCACGGTGACCGCCAGTAGACAATAACCTTATATTTTTATGTTCATAAAATGTACCCAAATTCTTAAATATGTAGGATATTACCACTGCTGTCTCCCGCTGGTTAAAAACAACAACGCATTTGGTCTTTGCAAAACGGAAATGATGTGCGTGTTTATTTGCAATATCGAGCGGGGAAGTGAGATCCAATCACAAGTGGTCACTGGAGACGCATGTGGAGACGCTTTCTAATCTCAGGTGTGAACCGACAGGTTAGGGCTGTCCACTTGTGATCGGATCAACCAAGACACATGTTAATGCCAGGTCTGAACAGGGCCTTAGTGTCCGGGTCTTACCCGTGTCAGACATCTTTGTTCTGTAATTATTTATTCTAGGGTAGCGAGCTGCCATCTGCTTATACTCAATATGTCTAATATATGTCTAAAGTTACATATTGTACAGTTACATATTGATGTGACAGTTTGAGTCCCACAAAAAAACACAACACGATGCTCGTGAAATCAACACACAGGAGAAAAAAAACTGACATTTGTGGTTGGGAGTAACTAAATGTCTATCTGTATCTGTGCAGGACTCCAAGGCGTACTTTCACCTGCTTGAGCAGATTGCTCCAGACGGCACCAAAGAGGACGTTCCACGGATTGAGATCGACATGTCTGGTTCTTTTGTAAGTTGATAAGGCAATAGTTACATGTAGTATGCAACCTTTTTTTTATTTTCATAAGGCAGCAAAGTGTAATGCGGTATGTATGTTGTTTACCTTTTAGATTCTATTTATTTAGTATTATTTTAGTCAGACATTACAACTTAAAGCAGTAATTAACTACGACAGAATTCACACATTACAAAATCACACTGAGAATCAAAGATTTAAACACACACATACACACACACACATTGGTATGTCATTGAAACTGAGCAGCGGTCAGTCTAAGTTCAGTTGATGCTTTTCATTTGGCTATCAGAGGCTGAATGGAAGCTGACTTCCTGTTGACCTGCTTCCTGCTTCCTGTAGGACTATATTAGGATCATGATATCAGTACTTTTTGTAAGCAGGGTTCTTCTCTTTCTCCCTCTAGTGTTCTTCATAAAATGGACAAAAGTTTCACAGCTTTGTCTTTACAATATGACATGATCTTTCAGGTTATTAAGTCTACGTATTATTATTATTGTACATCATAGTTTTACATGTCACAATCATCATCTTGGCTCTTGCCAAACGTCATCGTTGTCTTTGAGGAAATTAAGCCTTTTCATTACAGTTACATCCTTGTGTGAAGCTCAGACTATCTGTGTGTTCCAATCCGAGTACTTCTGCAAGTACACTTCAATGTAGTGCACTGTGTGCACTCTGTACTTACTTGAGTAGTGCTTGAATTTCAAGGGGGAATGAACGTCTCAAATCGAATACTCTGCGGTGCACTTATGACGATCGCAACAACTATTTTATGTCTTCGATTCTCATTTTTACATACGTGATTTTCTTTTTATACATATCTGTATGAGCGTTGTTGAAGGGAGCCTGAGAACTACGAATTTCATTACCAACGACTGCTTCACTCTAACTGTTGTGCATATGACAATAAGGAAGTTGAATGTAATTTAGTGTATGGGACATCTTAAAGGATGTTCTGCATCTAACACATGACAGAGCTTGTTTCCCCCAACAAAATGTAAATCTGTATCTGTGTGTGTGTGTGGTTGTGTCATCAGGAGAAGGATCCGACGAAGAGAGCAGAGTATATGCTCAAACAGGCCGACCGCCTCGGCTGCAGACAGTTTGTAACCGCCACTGATGTTGTGTCCGGAAACGCAAAGCTCAACATGGCCTTCGTAGCCACGCTCTTCAACAAACACCCGGCTCTCACCAAACCAGAGGACCAAGACTGGAACCTGGAGAGTAAGCACGGATGAATAATCCCTCTCTCACATACACGTAGGAAGCAGCTGATCTCCCGTGTAGTCCTGTCTGTGCGGCTAACCTCTCTCTTACTGTCCCTCTCAAGGCGAGACCAGAGAGGAGAGAACTTTCAGGAACTGGATGAACTCTCTCGGAGTCAATCCACATGTCCACCATATCTACGGGTCAGTATCCGTCTGTCTGGAAGGACTTGCTGTGTCATGTTTAATGTTAATTGCCACACTGTTTAAATACATGCGTGTGTGTGTTAATGCAGTGATCTGCAGACAGCCATGGTGATTCTCCAGCTTTATGAAAAGATTAAAGTGCCAGTGGACTGGGACAGAGTCAACTACCCTCCATACAAGGGAGGAGCAGGGCATTTAAAAAAGGTACATGCACATGCTACCTTCCAAACTGCTACAGTATATATGTAAAGAAGTTTCTATTTCACACAGGAGGTACACTTACTATAGTTATATTCATGACTAGACAGTAGTTGTCTTAATTCTATACCTTTTTTACACTTTTTACTCAGTGGTTCCCAACCTGGGGTCCGGGGGCCCCAAAGATCACAGGGGGTGCGCCAGGATTTGTACATGTATAACTAAAATCATATTAACACACTTACTGGATCATTTCTACAAAATTATTTTTGCTACTTAGTAGGCCACATTGTGTTTAAACTAGGGCTGTCAAAGTTAACGCGATAACGCGTTAACACAAATCCGTTTTAATGCCACTAATTTCTTTAACGCATTCACACAATCAATTTTTCAGAGGTTGTAGCAGGCTAAGTTTTAAAGCTAGAGTGAAGGAATCCGTTGGTACCAACCATGTCATACTAGCTTGTCGTGAAGGAGGTTAAATAACGCTCCAAACTTACGCACAATTTTGGCGAGGAAAAACTTGCATGGCCATTTTCAGTTATATTCATTAAAAAAAGTTGATTTATTAAAAAGAGACAAACTAATTTAATACACTGAATCACTTTATTCAAATTGAGGATTTTGTTAGAGGATTTGTAATTTCTTTTAGGGTGATGATGTCAGAAAATATGAGGGGGGCTCAGCTTTTCTTAGATACAAGTAGTGGGAGCTTCAAGGAAAATAGGTTGGGAACTACTGGTATAGATAACATGAATAACGACACACATACCTGTAGAACTCAGTCTCATTGTGTACAACTGAGTTTACTGTAAAATATACTTACATTGTGTGTGTTTGTGTGTGTGTGTGTGTGTCTGTGTGTGTGTGTGTGTGTGTACAACAGAGGGAAAACTGTAACTATGCCGTGGATCTGGGTAAGAAGAAAGCTGGTTTCTCCCTGGTGGGAATTGGTGGACAGGACCTCTACGACGGGAATCCAACACTAACTCTGGCCGTGGTGTGGCAGCTGATGAGGAGGTGATTTACCCTTAATACAATCTCAGAACCCATTGGCTATTGGTCTGACGACGGATAAGCCATATGTCTCCGGTTCCGGTGTAGCCAGCGGCTATCCGGGCCAAGACTTCCTCTTCCGTGCGATGCTCGTTGTTTACAGTCCGATTAGTAACTTGAGACACGAGACTGGAGTTGGAGTTGAGAGACGACTTGTACGACCGGATTGTTTCACAAGTAGCCAGTTTAAAAGCTCATTTTAAACCAATAAAAAGCTAAATCATCGTCAGACGATAGCTGATGGGCTCTGAGATTGCATTTCGACCAATGTGTTCCGCCCATAGACTGTATATAAAGATGGACGACATGACAGCTCCTCAAAAGTGAAGCCAAAACATCTTGATCGCCCCCTGGTGGCTGGCTGCGGTATAGCTCATAAATCCCACCTCCTTCATGTCAGCTGATAGACATGGGCCAAATTAAAGCGTCAAAGTACACGTCAAACATATTTTCCCAAAGATGGTTTCTGTCATTTCAGCTCCCGTATCCGGGATATTTTGGCTTCACTTCCGTGGAGACGCGTCGTCCATGTTTATATACACTAGGGATGCACCGATACCACTTTTTTTCAGACCGAGTACAAGTACAAGTACTTACATTTGGGTATTCGGTATCGGCGAGTACCTAAATGTACGAGTACTTCTCTGTGCCAAAAGACCCTAGTTAACAGCCAGCTGGAGGGTGTGCGGAACACACGGCATGCTGGGGAGTCCCGCATACGAGGCGGTGCCACTCTAGGTCGGCTTGGAAAGGCTCGGGGCGAAGGTGGCTCGCGGCCGCAGCTTTACAGCGCTCCCCGCCCGGACCTCGCCGCACCGTGGATTAAGAGCTGGCTGCGCCCTCTATCCCCGCCGGGGAGGGACGGGGCTCCCTGCTCCCGGTGCGACTGTCGAGCGGGGCGGACTGTCGGCCCACGTAAAAGGGGGTCCGCGGTGATGTCGGCAACCCACCCGACCCATCTTGAAACACAGACCAAGGAGTCTAACGCACGCGCGAGTCAGAGGGTGCAAGCAAACCCCCGTGGAGCAATGAAAGTGAGGGCCGGCTGAGGTGGGATCCCGGCCCAGCGGGGTCGGGCGCACCACCGGCCCGTCTCGCCTGCACCATCGGGGAGGTGGAGCGTGAGGACCCGAAAGATGGTGACGAGAGGTTAACTCCACGCTGCCATAAAGTGGTATCGGTACCGTTGTATCGGAGCCGTTTTGCGAGTACGAATACGAGTACATGAGCACAGTATCGGACCCGATACCCGATACTGGTATCGGTGCATACCTAATATACACACAGACTGTTTACCTGCATTCAACCAAAGCCTGCTCGAACGGGATTGGTCAATACTACTCGGACTACAAACGGAAACCAGAACGCTTCCGATGCCAAAATCATGTCCCGTTGCCTACAGATTCTACATGTGAATGCAGAATCTGTTTATGGAGGTTACCCTTAATAGTTAAACTTAACTCCATGATGTGGTAATTCTGACATGTGGACAAAATGACCATGAACCCCACTGAGAAGTAAGACAGCATGTATTGGCATCCAGCCTCTGGATGTTTGAATTGCTATATAACCCAAAGCAGGTAGAGGGCGCTGCTCTCTCAGTATACAGTTCAGTTTCTCAGGTTTTGTCAATGTTACATAGTAGAATGAGTGAAAGGCAGATCTAAAGATCACAACCAACATGTTTATGCGTTATTTAGTGAAGCCATAGAGAAAACAAACACTCAGAAATAAACCTGGGAAGGCAACGCGAGAAGAATTACCCCTGAACACAATGGGGTTTATGGGAAATGTAGTATTGATTTTGCAAAGTATTACCTTTTATTTTGGACAACATGAACTTGCAGTATTGGGAGGATACCAGTCAACCCACATGGTTTCATTCATTTACTGTACTTATAGCAAGGTATTGTGATCAATTTGACAGTGAAGTGTAGTTATTGTAGCATGTCGTACCTTAAAGGGGCTCAATGTAAGAATCAAAA
>CAKALU010067166.1:31107-48223 GCA_916700995.1 Hozukius guyotensis
TGGTATAGATAACATGAATAACGACACACATACCTGTAGAACTCAGTCTCATTGTGTACAACTGAGTTTACTGTAAAATATACTTACATTGTGTGTGTGTGTGTGTGTGTGTGTGTGTGTGTGTGTGTGTGTACAACAGAGAGAAAACTGTAACTATGCCGTGGATCTGGGTAAGAAGAAAGCTGGTTTCTCCCTGGTGGGAATTGGTGGACAGGACCTCTACGACGGGAATCCAACACTAACTCTGGCCGTGGTGTGGCAGCTGATGAGGAGGTGATTTACCCTTAATAAAATCTCAGAACCCATTGGCTATTGGTCTGACGACAGATAAGCCGTATGTCTCGGGTTCCGGTGTTGCCAGCGGATATCCGGGCCAAGACTTCCTCTTCCGTGCGATGCTCGTTGTTTACAGTCCGATTAGTAACTTGAGACACGAGACTGGAGTTAGAGTTGAGAGACGACTTGTACGACCGGATTGTTTCACAAGTAGCCAGTTTACAAGCTCATTTTAAACCAATAAAAAGCGAAATCATCGTCAGACGATAGCTGATGGGTTCTGAGATTGCATTTCGACCAATGTGTTCTGCCCATAGACTGTATATAAAGATGGACGACATGACAGCTCCTCAAAAGTGAAGCCAAAACATCTTGATCGCCCCCTGGTGGCTGGCTGCAGTATAGGTCATAAATCCCAGCTCCTTCATGTCAGGTGATAGACATGGGCCAAATTAAAGCGTCAAAGTACACGTCAAACATATTTTCCCAAAGATTGTTTCTGTCATTTTAGGTACTTCTTATCACAGTGATGTTTGTTCAAGTGTTCATTTTTCTAATAAGTTTGTTTTTAATTAGTTATTTGATGCTATAAAGGGGCTGAGACATCATGATTGACAGCTGTGAGTCTCTCTCACTGACGAGCTGCGACCGTGCTCTGCTCACGATTGGTTCGGGCGGGTGACCTCGATACCGTGGTTCCACCGCCTGATCACTCTGGCTCCAAATGACGTCAAAATCTCAAGACGGCTGCTCCCTTATCCGGGATATTTTGGCTTCACTTCTGTGGAGATGCGTCGTCCATGTTTATATACACACAGACTGTTTACCTGCATTCAACCAAAGCCTGCTTGAACGGGATTGGTCAATACTACTCGGACTACAAACGTAAACCAGAACGCTTCCGACGTTAAAATCTTTTCCCGTTGCCTACAGATTCTACATGTGAATACAGAATCTGTTAATGGAGGTTACCCTTAATAGTTAAACTTAACTCCATGATGTGGTAATTCTGACATGTTGAGAAAATGACCACGAACCCCACTGAGAAGTAAGACAGCATGTATTGGCCTTCAGCCTCTGGATGTTTGAATTGCTATATAACCCAAAGCAGGTAGAGGGCGCTGCTCTCTCAGTATACAGTTAAGTTTCTCAGGTTTTGTCAATGTTACATAGTAGAATGAGTGAAAGGCAGATCTAAAGATCACAACCAACATGTTTATGCGTTATTTAGTGAAGCCATAGAGAAAACAAACACTCAGAAATAAACCTGGGAAGGCAACGCCAGAAGAATTACCCCTGAAAACAATGGGGTTTATGGGAAATGTAGTATTGATTTTAGAAAGTATTACCTTTTATTTTGGACAACATGAACTTGCAGTATTGGGAGGATACCAGTCAACCCACATGGTTTCATTCATTTACTATACTTATAGGAAGGTATTTTGATCAATTTTACAGTGAAGTGTAGTTATTGTAGCATGTCGTACCTTAAAGGGGCTCAATGTAAGAATCAAAATGTGCTTGTTAACAACCTGTGGCCGTTAAGTCAACGACAGTCAGCGTCCTGTTGCTCGTGTTAGTCCTGGCAATACGTAGACGCGTGCAGTGAGGCGACACACGAGACTGAACGTGATTGACAGCTAAAACCACAATATCACTATATAATTCACATGCTTGGCAGTAATGTTGGTCAGAAGGAACAGGGGAGAAATTGACCCCCGACGTCGGTCACATTTCTGTTTTGCAAGACGGCTTCACTAGATATAACTTTGTTTTTGTTGTGCTTCTGTGGAGTTCGTGTTGGAGTCTGAGTTGTGGCGGGGGCTGGCCGTTTGTTGGCGTTAGGGGACTCCATTTCTAACCGAACGTTAGCTGTGGTTGTGCACTCGCGAGCGCGGATGACGTCACATCCGTTGGATTAATCCCGGAAAAACAGGCCCGGGTTCTTCACATTAAAAGCAGTCTACAGGCTGATAGAGGAAATCCAGAAAGTCGCGGAACGTTTATACGTGTAAAAACTTACATACCTTTAAAATAATCTCCCTAACTATTTAATTCACTGATTGCACCCCATGCTCCACAGTAGATATAGAATATGATTTGATTTGAATTGTTGATATTCTTACACGTGGTCTTATGATCTATACGCAGGTACACGTTAAATGTTCTTGAAGACCTTGGAAGTGGAGAAGCTGCAGGAGATGAGTTGATAATTACGTGGGTCAACAAGACTTTGGCTGACGCTGGCAAGACTTCCTCTATCAAGAGCTTTAAGGTGAGTTTTACCTCAATTATATTTAAGTTTAGTGTTTTAAATAGTATAGTTTTACACGACCAGCCTGTGGGCGGTATCCTTGTTGTAAGAGAAAGCCTGCACTCTGTATGTTGCATATATGTTATGTGTGATGTGTGTGTGTATCCCTCTGTACAGGACAAATCGATCGCTACCAGTATGCCAGTTCTGGACCTGATTGATGCCATTCAGCCAAAGAGTGTGAACTTTGAGCTGGTCCAGACAGGAAGTCTGTCAGACGAAGACAAACTAAACAATGCCAAGTAATCACCGACCTGCTTTTCTCTGACTCTGTTATTATTATTATTCCTAGTTGCTGGTTTTGGCATGGCATTATATTTGTGACTAAATTCTGAGCGTGCAACGGGACAGAAATAAATGTTTTGAACGTACATGAATTATAATTTGTAGAGAAATTATCATCCAAAGACTAATTTGAAAATGTACTGTTTTGTCTCCAATCCGATCGGCAGTAGGATTATCGGTAACTAGAGAAGTTACTATTTTGGTTATTATGGAGGTTATTAATGTTCACTTCCTGTATGTGGATAATAGACACAATTTCTCCACAAAATATGATTTATGTGCTTGCCAAAAATATTTTTTCGTGTTCAAAATGTCTCATTGCAAACTCAGGATTTTTACACAAATTATACTCCATATTGTAGCTGGTAAAAAAAATGATGATAAAAGAAAATATCAAACAGAAATAGATGCATTTGATGCATAATCAATAGGGCTGTCAATCGATTAAAATATTTAATCGCGATTAATCGCATGATTGTCCATAGTTAATTGCGGTTATTCGCAAATTAATTTCATTTTTTATCCGTTCAAAATGTACCTTAAAGGAAGATTTGTTAAGTATTTCATACTCTTATCAACATGGGAGTGGGCAAATATGCTTGCTTTATGTAAATCTATGTATATATTTATTATTGGAAATCAATTAACAACACAAAACAATGACAGATATTGTCCAGAAACCCTCACAGGTACTGCATTTAGCATAAAACAATATGCTCAAATCATAACATGTCAAACTGCAGCCCAACAGGCAACAACAGCTGTCAGTGTGTCAGTGTGCTGACTTGACTATGACTTGCCCCCAAACTGAATGTGATTATCATAAAGTGGGCTGTAAAGGGGAGACTCGTGGGTACCCATAGAACCCATTTACATTCACATATCTGGAGGTCAGAGGTCAAGGGACCCCTTTGAAAATGGCCATGCCAGTTTTTCCTCGACAAAACATAGCGTCAGTTTTGAGCGTTATTTAGTATGACATGGTTGGTATCAATGGATTATTTAGGTTTTCTAGTTCATGTGAGTATCTTCTCTCTAGCTTTAAAACTGAGCCGCTACAACCTAAAAATCGCAATTTGTGTTAATGCGTTAAAGAAATTAGTGGCTTTAAAAAGGAATTTGCGTTAACGCGTTATTATCACGTTAACTTTGACAGCGCTAGTAATCAAGTAACTGAAAAATACACATCTAATACGTTGACCCTTTCCTGAACCAGGTATGCCATCTCCATGGCGAGGAAGATTGGGGCGAAGGTCTACGCCCTGGCTGAGGACCTGGTAGAGCTCCACCCTAAAATGGTGATGACCGTCTTCGCCTGCCTGATGGGGAGAGGCATGAAGAAGGCTTAAAGAGACACACACACACACACACACACACACACACACACACACACGTGCTGACCGACTGTCTTCAGTTATTCTGCATAAGCCAAGCTCAGGGTCTGCCCAGTGCATGCTGGGATAGACTCCTGCCCGCCTGTGACCCTGATGAGGGGTAAGCCTATTGAGAAAATACATGAATAAAAGGTTTTGTTTCTTTAAATGTGAAGGCAGTGATACATGGGGACCATTTAGAGACAATGACCATGAGATGATAGATGGTAGATAGGTGACAGTTCTTCCTCAGCATTTCAGGGTTTTGTTGTTTTTTTGATCCCTAACGAGACTTTACTGTACCTCTTCATTCTTGTTGCATTGCCTCCAAGTTTCCCATGTGCCACTGCCTCATGATATACCGACTGCGTTCTGCTGTATCTTCCAATGTGCCAGCCAATTCACAGTTTGAGCATTTATTGTACTTAAGCCATAATACGGTATTCTTTACTGAATAACTTTTGGCCTTTTTTATATATATGACCAAAGCTGTGCTAGACTATAGGTAGTTCATGTCATCACACTAGAAACTGTAAAACGTTTAAGTCCATTAACTTACCCCATCAATACTGATGTAATTAAGGTAGTTTTAATGGGATTTTAAGGGGAAAATTATTAGATAGATTGATGGATGTAATATATCTGTAACTTTCATGAGGAACACATTCAGGTATTTTTAGTGGATTATCTCTAACCTCCTGAGCCCTAGCCCTATACCTCAGAAAAAACAACCTAAAATAACTACCCAAAATGAATCAGGAATAGCCCCTCAACCATAAGGCTTATATGCATATATGTGGTCTCTTTTGAAAGGTAAGAAGCTAAGGAATATGAATAAATTGTAAGTAAACTAAACTATTTCACCATGGAGATTACAATGGAGATGCAGTATAGGAAAACAAAAAATCTGATTTTCATCATCTGGATTGTAATTCTCCTCTTTGGTGAAATACTTTGACAAGAATAAAGATTTATGTCAGTCTGACTGTAAAATGTGAAGTTTGACAGTTTGGATGCTCCATTCCCTGTGTGTGTGATCCAAGTAGAGGTGCGTTCAAGTGCATTGGAAAGCTTGGATTTTCTAGTTTCCAGAGAAACCAAGCATGACATTGTAGCCTTATGAAAAAATGATCACAGATCTTTTGATCGCAACTTGTTCTTATATTTACGAAGTGTATTTCTGTACACCTTTATTGTTAAAATCCTTCGTAATAAGACATAGTTTGGACAACATGCAGTTGGTTTATGGATTCTGAAAACTGAAGGCCTCAGGTTTTCAAAATGGTGTAACATTTATATTCTCTATAAATAGATGATGAAATGGAGGTGTTTTCTAACTACGTCACGGGTTGCCCCCGGTACCGGGGGCTCACGGGTTCTAGAGGCTAAGGACATTTTAAGAACCTTTTTTTTATTTGGTCAAACTGACCAAATACCATGAATGCCTTACCTTAATTTGAATTTCAACACAGGTCTTAATTTTTCAAGGAAGGTTTCATGCGTTTTGGTAACTTGCAGATAATCCATTAAAAACCCATTGATATGAAATATATCACTACATCTATCAATGAATTGACCCCAAATTAATTTATGCAGAAAACCCATTAAAAATCCCATCATATATTATAATCCATTCATTTGTCCATTATGAAACCAAAAAAATCTGGTGTATTAAATACCTGAATACTGCATAAGAATCCCATAAAATGGCATTTATTTGCACCTGAAAATATTTCAGACCCCTAAATCAAAAGCCAACCTTAAAAACCTTGAAATTATATAAGTAGTCACAGCTCCCATTTTAGAAAAATAGAAGCAGAGTTTATTTTGTTTATTCCGTCTATGCAGCAGTTTCTTTTCTAAATTGTGTACATCTGAATTGTAACATGTCAAAGCTGCTACTGCTTTCATATAAACTCAATAAAGCAGAAGATGGTGTATACCTGCAGTGTATGTGTTCCCCTTCATAATCAAAATACTGTCTGGGGGCGCCTGGTTAGCTCAGTCGGTAGAGCGGGCTCCCATGTAACAGGCCTCAGTCCTGACCGCGGTGGCCGGGGTTCGAATCCGGCCTGTGGCCCTTTCCGCATCCACTCTCTCTCTCTCCCCCCTTTCCAAGACTCTATCCACTGTCAATAAAAATGGTAAAAATGCCCCCAAAAAATAACTTAAAAAAAAAAAATACTGTCTGGAGATGATTCCCACATTATGCATACAGGAACAGAACATGTGGATTTGATCCATGTAAACAATGTCATGAATTCAGATTGTTCTGTTGCTTGCAAACAGCCATGACTGAAATATGACTTCAGTTGTAAAAAAAAAACATTCTAAGACAGATTTCTAATTCTGTATTAGTCTAAAATATTAATATTTTTTTGCCTTAATGCTACATTTGATTATGTGGATATCCAGGTTTGTTGCTGCTGATGTTAACATTCCACTATTGTTCTCTTTTTTTTTCTTTTATCCAAAATGTTTCTTTATTGGCCCCTTTGGATTGACCCTCTGGGCCAAATAATTGCTTTACATGATAGCAATACTTCCAAAAGTCAGTGTGTACAATCAGATCAATAATGTTCAATAAAAGCATTTTTCCATATATTGTTTGCTTTTGTTCTTTGTCTGTCCCATATGGAATCTGGAGTGTGCCACCAGGGCATTTAAAAGATTCTGTCAGTATTTAATTATAATCAATTAATGGACTGGAATTGGATTGGGAATTAATGAATAATACAAAAACAGAACAAAACTATAAATTGGTTAAATGTGCACTCAAATTATACATTTAAAAACTTAAAGTAAAAATTTTAAAAAAAATCTACATTTGCCAATTAATAATTGGATTTACGTATTTTGTCTTTAATGAGAATAGAAACTGTTTACCGTGATGACGCTGCCAACTCGTGGTTTCTGGGTGCGCACTTGTAATATGCGAGTACATGAGCAGGTTGCAGTATTTTTTCCATCATGTCATATAACCTCCAGAATAATATCATTTTTTTTTTTTAAATGATGTTCCCCACTGACATGAGATTGATCTTCTTATCTCCCTATAGAAAGGACACCAAAGAAGCAGGATTCCCAAAATGTTGAATTATTCCTTTAACAGACCACATTTACAATATTTCAATAATCCTCATCATTGCAAGACTGCAATTCTGTGTATATTCTTCTATGAACACAGTATCTCACAAATTTTGGACCATTATAATTAGACTCCTTTAACCTAAATCAACAGATTTTTGAAATGTAAAATCAATGTTCACTCTCCTTTTAGCTGTTTTACTCTCCATCAACTATTGAGGGAAATATCTGGCTGCTAAATGCTCCACTATGTTCACTAGATAGTTGCTAACTCTAGCTTTAGAGCTGCTGGCATGCAACATTTTTCACTCTAGTTTAAAGTCAAGCTAGCTGTACCCCCTGCTTCCAGAGGTTATGCTAAGCTAGGCTAACCATATCCTGAATTTCACCTTCATACTTAAAGGGGAACAACGGACATTTTTAAAAAATGTATATTATTCTGGAGGCTATATAATATGATGGAAAAAATACTGCAACCTGCTCATGTACGCGCATAAAGTGAAAACAGGGATGACGTATTTTTGTAGGCCAACCAGGAAGTTAGCATCACCCTGGGTTCCCTCGACAAAAAGCCAATAGGATTTTTCCATTGGGTTTTGGATTATTGCAGAAAATAAGCTCTGAGGCAAACAAATATTTATGATATCTACATGTTTTGTACCGTAAAATAATCTCCACAAATGAACACCACTTTTATGATTTTTGAAGTGTGAATGCAATCGGCAGAAGCAAGAAGCTAACGTTAGGCTATAAACGAACTACACCACGGTCGCATGAGCGCGAGTATACACAACGAGGCTGTAAAGGCGGACGAGTCGGCGTGATGACGTTTAGTAGTCTTATTTAGCCACCTGTTAGCAACCGCCTTTTTAAAGACACATAAACCTTATTTCAGGCATCTAACAAAAAAAAACCATTGACTTCCAGACGAGGGAGCCTGAAATGCTAAACTGCTAACCCATTTCCGGGTTTTAGGACTCATTCCTGTAGCACTCTATAGCGCCCAGAATAATATCATATTTTTGAAATATAAAATCAATGTTCACTCTCCTGCTCTCCACAACTATTGAGGGAAATATCTAGCTGCTAAATGCTCCACTATGTTCACTAGCTAGTCACTAACTTTGGCAGCAATAGGGATGTCAATAGTGTGGTTGATATGCAACACAGTCTCACGGCACTTTGTGAAATAGTCACAAAATTGAATCTATTTGATTCATGTACATAGACACAAATTACTCTTTTTTTTTACTCAGCACGACTTTCAACTTTTTCTATTTTTCATGCGTCTTCCTACTGTGGTAAAGTGCATTTTTGGTTCCCCTAATAGTGTGTGCAGTATTTGAACGCAGCCCCTTACCTGACTCCTCCTCTACCTGGTTTAATTTCAGTGAAATTCAGAATTCACAGAATTCACATTCCGACTATTTATTCCTCGGCTCAAGATGGTGGCAAATCTGAACGCCATTTTTTGATTAAAGTCCAGTTTGTGAATACATCTCTATTCTGCGTGTGCAGGTGTGTGCATAATAACACTTCTCTTTCAGTAATCACGAGAATATATGCACACAGACACACTTGTAGTTCAGAGGCCACTTCAAACAAGGTTCTTGAATTCAGATGAGCTTGCTAGTGAAAAGGAACAAGCGCTCACACAATTTGCAATTTAAAGGAAGCTTTTGTCGAGTGCCATGTGATCATTCCTTTGATCGGTTGTTCGCTGCATCCATCCATCCATCCAACCAACCCTTCATATCTGTCCTTCGTGATTAACGTCTTGTCTGAGCTGCAGACGTGAACTGAACTGATGGATTGACGAGCTAACGTTGGGATATCTGGAAATTTATCAGGTTTGTTGACTTTAAACATCTGTCTGTCTCTCCCTCTTATGATGCGTTGTCATAACTACGATATAGCTTGTTGCTATGCCGCCTGGTTTCCGTGGTGATGCCTGATTCAGGATGACCTCGTACTGGATGACCTTCCTTTTCTGACTAGGGGTCCATCATTGCATGTGTGTGCTAGTTAGTGAGTTGTGTGTCTGGTGTTTTTGCAGTCTGCGTGAGCCTCTTTAATGTGTGTATGTGTCTTTATGTTAGGACTGTGTGTATCTTCAGTTGGGTATGTTGGTATGTGTCCATCTGTCTGACTGTGTGGTGACAATGAACTGAGTGTTGTTGTGGTGTGTGCAGTATGACCGGTCCAGTGCAGGATTCGCACAGGCTGTCTGTGAAAACGTGGACAGAAGAGGAGAGTGACCGAGCTGACAGCACACTTAGCAGGTACACACGCACCCATACACACACACAAACACACGCACACACACACACACACACACACACACACACACACACTTTCATGATTGTATGTGTGGTGCTGGTAATTAATGAATTGTGATTAATCGCATGATTGTCCATAGTTAATCGCAAAATTAATTGCAAATTTTTTTCTGTTCAAATGTACCTTAAAGGATGATTTGTCAAGTATTTAATACTCAAATATGCTGTTCTATGCAAATGTATGTATTTATTATTGGAAATCAATTAACAACACAAAACAATGAGAGATATTGTCCAGAAACCCTCACAGGTACTGCATTTAGCATAAAAAATATGCTCAAATCATAACATGGCAAACTGTCAACAACAGGCAACAACAGCTGTCAGTGTGTCAGTGTGCTGACTTGACTATGACTTGCCCCAAACTGCATGTGATTATCATAAAGTGGGCATGTCTGTAAAGGGGAGACTCGTGGGTACCCATAGAACCCATTTACATTCACATATCTGGAGGTCAGAGGTCAACGGACCCCTTTTCCTCACCAAAACTTAGCATATGTTTGGAGCGTTATTTAGCCTGCTTCAACAAGCTAGCATGACTTGGTTGGTACAGATGAATTTCTTAGGTTTTTTTAGTTTCAATATGATGCCAGTATCTTCACTCTAGCTTTAAAGCTGAACCCGGTACAACCTCTGAAAGATCGATTGCGTTAATGGGTTAAAGAAATTAGTGGCGTTAAAATGAAAACAATGGATTCCTTAAGTTTTCTAGTTTCATATCTATTCTTTCTATGTTTCTATCTTCACTCTGGCTTTAAAACTGAGCCCGCTACAACCTAAAAATCACAACTTGCGTTAATGCGTTAAAGAAATTAGTGCTGTTAAAACGAATTATGCGTTAACGCGTTAACTGCGACAACCCTAAAGAAAATATATGTAATTTATGTGCAATTATTTTTCATACATATTTGGAATGACAATTTAGTTTAAACTTTAAATTAAACCAAATGGCAGACAGACAAAGTTAGCCTCTAGCTAATGAACATAGCGTAGCATTTAGCCGCTAAAGAGCCGGACATTTCTCTAAGGAGTCGGTGGAGACCAAAGCTGAGCTAAAAGTACAGTCAATATTGGACTTACATCCGTGAGGTGGCCTGAAACATGACTCCAAATGAATGCTAATGTTGCTCAGTGTCTGCTGGATGTTTCAAATGGCTATGCAGCTGTTTGCTAACACCTTCACCACCTTAACTTTAAAAGACAATATCAGTTGTGTTTACAGCTAGTTGCACCGCCCCAAAGTGGCCAGAATGTACATTAAGTAAGGGATAATACACAGCGAGCCGGTCATTGTTGTGAAATAAACCCCGACAGGGCGATGCGGCATAATGACCGGCGAGCTGCACATCATCTCGCTGATTACACGGCTACTTACTGAAGAAATCAATAATTTGACACAAAAACGATCCGCCAGAATCCGAGTTCAGAACTACATCCATAGCAATGGTCAGTTATACATAGCAACGGTCTGCTATAAAGAAATAACAGACAGTAGAACGCTGTGATTGACCAATCAGAATCGAGTATTCAACAAAGCCCTGTAATAATAATGTATAGATGTACATTTCTTTTATTTATATCTTCAGAATTGCAGTTGTCTTGACAATTGTTCTTACTGTCTGCTCATGTGACAATTCTGTTCAATCAAAGTTTCACTCTATAGCCTATGATCTAATGAAAAATGTTATTGCCACATGTGAGGTGCCGGAAATACATACAATAACTTATTTGTTTTATGTATTTGTGATGTGTGTGTGTGTGTGTGTGTGTGTGTGTGTGTGTGTGTGTAGAGCACAGTCGATGTGTGATGACACTTCCTCAGAACTTCAGAGAATGGCGGCCATTGACAGAAGAGATATTAATTCCCAGAATTCCCTGCGTGGGCGAGGTGCTCTGTCCAGGTATGACAGCTGATAAATGAACTAATACACACGTTGACTTTTCAATATTATTATATTAATATAAATAATTATTGGGGGAAAAAAAGTTAATTGTTGGTGCCCTGTATTATAAACTTTTTTTATGTTTGTCTGTCTACCTGTCTTCAGGATAGTCAGTATGGTGATGACTCTGAGAGAATGGGCGCAGAAGAGTTTGAATGAGGAGACGGAGCGACCGGATTCCTTCTTGGAGCGTTTCAGAGGCCCCGCCAATACGAACATGCAAGCCCCGTCCAGCAGGTTCAGCCACAGCCACGCTGGCTCTGATGCAGATCATGAAATCAGACGCCCCCGACGCACGTAAGACAACAAAAAAACCTTACAAAATTCGTACACATTAAAACATCAACTGACACTCACATATAAATCTCCACCTTTGTGTTTTTCTGCCCCTCTCTGACAGGAGGAGGAAGTGCAAAGTAGAGGTTTTATCACCATCTGATAATGCCTACTACCACTGGCTGATGGTGATTGGTGCTGCCGTTTTTTATAACTGGACCCTACTGGTTGTCAGGTTGGGAACTATTACTGTGTCAATACAACAATATTAGTGTCAGTTCTAGTGCTACTTATTGTACTACTATGTATCCTATTTCTTACGCCTCATCCACACTGGGATAGTCAGGAGCGCATGGCTGCGTCGCGTGGCAGCTGCTTCGCGTGGCGGCTGCGTCGTGTGGCGGCTGCGTGATTCACGCGTCGGGTGTTCACACCAGCTGTGTTTCTGCTGCTGCAGCTGCTGCTGTCAGCCCTTTCTTTCTACATAGAGTTTGCCTTTTAATGGCCATTTCATTTCATTATAAATGTCATTTATATTTATTTTAGACAGAGAAAGGTTAGGAAACGTGTGGCAATTTGTAAATAATAGTAATAATCCACAATTAAAACCCCATACTATACATACTACATTCATTGAGCTCTGCAAATCACTGCATGTTCTACAACACTGTCCTGCACATATTTCAGAATAAAAGCCTCGTGTTAACAAATGAAGGAATTCTGTCCACAAAAAAAATGCTTGAGGGCTTTTATTTTGAAATGACAGCAGGAAGTGTTGATTTGAAAATAAGTCTTTTTTTCATTTCTGTGACATATTCTACAGATAGACATCGGAACTGTAGTAATGTTGCTGATATGATGTCAATATACAGTCAATAGATCACCTTCACTGTCTGTTGTTGCTGTGAGGCCGTGTGGCACACGGCAAAAATAGGTGAGACCTCGAATCTCTAGAAGAGACGCGTGTCTCACGTGGCAGTGTGGCTGCTCTAACCTGTTAACCTGTTAACACGGACGCCGAAATAAAAAAACAACAGGTAACGCAGCCGCCACACGCTCCTGACGTTCCCAGTGTGGAAGAGGCTTTAGGCATGCCACTGACTAGAGTCCCTTTCACACATGCAGTATATCCCTGCATTGGGTCAATTTCCCACCTCAAGACCTTGTAGCATTTCAGGGAAAATGCTGGTACGGCTGTGTTGGAATGAAAGCAGTAACATTGCAGGGTCAAGCACGTAGAGGATTACATCTGTCTGACGTGGAGCGAGCGAACCAATCACGAGACGCTGATGCTGATGACGTATTTGAATCCGCGACTTGTTTGCGGTTTAGCATTTACTACAATATTTTTCCGGGTTATTTGAATATTTAATATTAATTAAATACATTACAAGAACATTGGCACCGGACAAAAACAGCTCCTCGCCTGCAATGTTCCTGAAAATATTTGTGAATAGTGAAAATCACTAAATTATCCCAGTTATCTCAGTAATTTACTGGGAACTATGTGTGAAGGAGGCTTAAGCCCGGGACACACCAGGAACGTCAGGAGCGTGTGGCGGCTGCGTTACCTGTTGTTTTTTTATTTCGGTGTCCGTGTTAACAGGTTAGAGCAGCCACACTGCCTGCGTGAGAAACCCAAGAGTTAGAGGAGACTAAAAAACAAAGCTGAAAGGAGAGTGAATATTGTACTTGTTGCTGTGATTTTATTCATGTGCTAGTATGTGTTTCTGTAGGGCCTGTTTCGATGAGCTCCAGATGAGGAATGTGTTGGTGTGGCTGGTACTGGACTACATCTGTGATGGAGTCTATATCCTGGATATAGCTGTTCGTCTCCACACAGGTACTGAAAAAACGAGTGACACAAGACTCAAATTTCCACATGAAAATGTTCGATAATAAAAAAACAGGATCTTGGTTTGAATTAATACGTTTGTCATCTGAGAGACACCTACATTCATGCATTCATTTATTTATGTTTATCGTGTATGGGAAGGTTTCTTGGATCAAGGCTTGATGGTGAAAGAAGTGCGGCGTTTGAGAGAATCCTACGTTCGAACCTTGCAGTGTAAAATGGACATCTGCTCCATCCTTCCAACTGACCTCCTGTACCTGGCTGTCGGGATCAGCTACACTCCCCTCCTTCGATTCAACCGGCTGCTGCGTCTGCCGCGCCTGTTTGAGTGGTTTGAACGTACAGAGACGCGAACGGGCTACCCCAACGCTTTCCGCATCTGTAAACTGGTTCTGTACATCCTGGTGATCATCCACTGGAACGCCTGTGGGTACTACAGCTTCTCCAAGGTCCTCGGACTGGGCTCCGATTCTTGGGTTTATCCCAATGCATCGGATCCTGAGTTTGGCTCCCTGACCAGAAGTTACATATACTGTCTGTACTGGTCCACTCTGACACTGACCACCATTGGAGAGACGCCTCCTCCTGTCAGAGATGAGGAATATTTGTTCCTGATATTTGACTTTCTGGTAAGTCAATAGCAAAGGTGTAACCCAGTGGTTCCCAACCTGGGGTCCGGGACCCCTTAGGGGGCGCCAAAGATCACAGGGGGTGCCAGGATTTGTCAACTCTGAGGTTGTAAAAATTAGATTTGCACAAGTATAACATAAAATCATAATAACACACTTACTGGATAATTTATACAAATGTCTAAAACTGTTTAAAAATATATATTTTATACTTATATACATACTTATATATATACTTATTACACTGCTTTGTTGAATACTCGATTTTGATTGGTCAATCACAGCATTCTATGGTCTGTTATTTCTTTATAGCAGACCGTTGCTATGTATAAAAGATTGTTGCTATGGGCGCAGTTCTGATGTCAGACTCTGACTGTTTTTGTGTCAAAATATTGATTTCTTAAGTAAGTAGCCGTGTAATAACCAGGATAATGTACAGCTAGCGGGTCATTATTGTGAAATAATTAGATTTTAGATACAAGTAGGAGGGCTTCAAGGAAAATAGGTTGAGAACCACTGGTGTAATCTTAGCTGATATTATCTTACCTTGAATGATCCATAAAAGCCTTTCACCGTGTGGATCCCAGTTGTTCCAGTCTATCACAATGGCTAATACTGGTGTTTCTGTCCTAGGTTGGTGTTCTGATTTTTGCCTCCATTGTGGGCAACGTCGGATCCATGATCTCCAATATGAATGCCACGAGAGCAGGCTTTCAGAGCCGCGTAGACACCCTGAAACACTACATGCAATTCAGGCATGTAAGCAAGGTGCTGGAGCAGCGCGTCATCCGCTGGTTTGACTACCTCTGGACCAATCAGAAGACAATAGATGAACAGGAAGTGCTGAGGAGCCTGCCCAATAAACTGAGAGCAGAGATTGCTATTAATGTTCACCTGGACACACTGAAGAAGGTAAAAACGCGAAGACAATGTGACCCAATTCCATTTACATCTCGAAGCCTCTTTTCTCATCCACGTGTTGACCCAGTTATAACACTATTCTCATATGTCTGTGTTTATGACTTAAGAACCGCGGTTTTTGCCAGAATAATATTTTTTAGTTAGTTAATTATTATTTTTTAACTCAACATGAATGCTTTCAGTCCTATTTAGAACATGGTGTAATGTTGCATTTCAGCCTCATGTGGCTGAAATGAGTATTACAACAACCAACGAGAAAAATTATTCTGCCAAAATGTTTTCTTTTCATCTGTTTTCACAGATGAAAAAAACTTCGAAAAATGATCCTGGCAAAACTTATTTTCCCCACTTGTTTCATATATAAATTTTTTAAGGAATTAAAAAAGATTATCCTAGAAAAAGTTTTTTTCAGCTGTTCTTAAGTCAGTCAAACACAGGAGAGAAAACAATTTAGATCAGACTTAAAAAATAGATCACGAAATGCATCTCTTTACGGATAGAGACACCACCTTGCTATGTAAAACAATGTTTTTACATCTATGAGTTACTGTCTGTTTTCCACCATCCAGTTTCGCCGTCACATTTATAACGTTACATTTTTTCTAAGTGAAAAAAGTTCGACAGCATATTTAGCTAACATTGGTAGCATGCTGGCTGTGTAACATAGGCTGTGCATGCACGGTGGTTCATACGTCTTTTTCAAAATGAGTTCACAAAACTGCAAAATATGCCGTCAAACGTTTCACTTAGAAAAAAAGGTAGAAATAGAGCTTTATTACATTCATCAATAACTTTATTAATTTGCTAATTCCACAGTGCATACATTCTCTCCATTATCTGCTGCAAAAGTATTTTTTTTTTCTGCGTACTCAAGGCAAATTACGGAGGTTTCCATAGCAATGAATGAACTTCCTTTTGATTTGCATACGTACACAGAGCTATGTGTAAACGAGGTGTCAGGGCTTCTGTAACAATGTCATGTGTGATTGTTTTTGACCACCATTACATGCAAGCTCCTCAAACATTATTGTTGTGTGTGTGTGCGTGTGTGTGTGTGCGTGTGTTTGAACATAGGTGCGTATCTTCCAGGACTGCGAGGCGGGTCTCCTTGTAGAATTGGTATTAAAACTTCGACCGCAGGTGTTCAGTCCTGGAGACTACATCTGTAGAAAGGTAAGTATTCATTTTACTCATGTATTATTGTATTATATTTTTACGAACCAATTATTACGATTAACAAAGTGTCACAAATATCTGTCTATGAAATGTTTATAAATTATATTCATGTAGTATTGTAATGGATGTATGAAACTATGAATGGTATGTCCAAACACAGCAGTCAATTTATTCCAATAAAAGCTGCTCACCCAGCCCATAATACATGTACATTGCAACCAAAACATGGACCCACCTGTAAAAACATGGCTCCATAGCTCTGCTAGTGGTCAAAAACTTCACAGGCCACCTTCCAAGGCAGGTTTAGAATTGACAACTTTACATTTACTGCTGTAGGTATATCCTACATTACTACTAGTGCTATACCTACAGCAGCGCTAGGTGTAGCACTAGTAGTAATGTAGGTAGGCTATAGCCTACATTACTACTAGTGCTCTACCTACAGCAGGGCTAGGTGTAGCACTAGTAGTAATGTAGGTATATCCTACATTACTACTAGTGCTATACCTCCAGCAGCGCTAGGTGTAGCACTAGTAGTAATGTACGTATATCCTACATTACTACTAGTGCTATACCTACAGCAGCGCTAGATGTAGCACTAGTAGTAATGTAGGTATAGCCTACATTACTACTAGTGCTACA